>CM022546.1:1606986-1876986 GCA_012273795.1 Dendrolimus punctatus | reverse complement strand
TTTTTCGTTAAGCAATAATCAAATTCTGCCACCAAAATTTCCAACATAATTAGAGAAAAAACACAAAAAAAATCACACTGTCAAGTTTGTTTTTACTACGTGTGAAGGCACCGCTATATTTACAATTCATCCATTGCTAAATAAAATAAATTTTTAGACAATCTGACCTTGATAGCCTTCGGGTCCATCATCAGCATCCCCTGGAACACCTTGCTCAGGTCCCTGAGATTGAAGGTGTAATGGGACTTGGTCGGCGTCGGCAGCAGCTCCTCGATCAGTGAACCGAATATCTCGATGGAGGCCTTCAAGAAGGGTGCCTCGCGAACGGCCACCTCGTTGAAGCAACGAGTCCACGATTGCAATATCACCAGGAATATACCGTACTGGAAGAAAACGAACTTATCAATTATACTGTTACGAGTTACGCAGGACTCGTATTAAAATGCCGTTGGAAATACTAAAGAGTTTATTAGAACCATACAAACACGTACAACATAGGTACATAACTAGATACTACTAGTGTACAAACCGCACGATTCAATAACACGCGTCACTTTCGTTCATCGAATATACGACTTTCTCGTATCGTAATCCTCACTTGACTGCCCTCTCCGCCATTGCTTTGCACCGATGTCATACCTCGCAGTTTCCCAGAAACCATAATGCGCGCACCTGCGTAGTTATGTCTGCGGTACGGACATAAACGGGCACAATACAATAGGATGTTTTTCTTAGTCAAGATTTTAAACACAGAGTAAACAAAAGAAGTCCAAAAGCGACAAAGGTAACAAACTGCGCTTTATGACAGACAGGGGTGCCTACACCTTTGTCGGCATGTAACAATACTTACATTTTTTTTTACTTAACCTTTTAAAACGGAACCACCACAAATTTGTTGCCGAAGTGTAACACACGGTGAATTGGGAAGCACCACAAATTTGCGGTCAAATACGGATAATTTAAACGAACGTGAGATCTGATGCTTTCTCCCTCTAGCTACATAGAATTTGTACTAGAGTAAAAGAGACAATATAATTCTCTTGGTTTCAGCGCGGCAATTTTGATGGCAGCTGGGCGGTAATGGACAAAAATAACAATAGATTTTTACCTTTATAAGGGTTAATAGATTATACTATAGCTTAGATCAGCGATGAGCGATACACATCTGAACCAGTACATTTGTCGCGTACAAAATGCATTTGTACTGATACGGCTCAAAATTTGAAATCAACATATGGGAGCTGCATACGTCTTGTCATCGCAGCGGGCAATGCACTACTGGCAGTGGCTAGCGCAACGCGGGTGCGCACGTATTGATAGTTGGTCTATCTCGCTCGCACATCATCTGTCCCGCTCACAAATTGTGCTAGCAGTATCACTTGTTAATATTTGTACTTAAGGTTACCATTTCCACAATAAATTAGTTCACATCAGCACTCGACAGTGAATACTACTCTCTGCCATCTGAAGTATCATTAATTTACTACCTCGCTGCTACAACCACTTCAAATTTTTTTGTCGCGCTTCTACTCAAAAGTTAAAGAAAGGTCGGAATGAGACACATGCTACAACAGTACAATAACGCCTCTACGGATATTCACATGACAGAGTCATAATAGCACGACTGTTAATAAAATGAGGTGACCGATGCCGAGCACATCCGATTCTCAACGAACATTTCCGAACTAGATTTTTTGAGTTTTTGGCGAGAACTGAAAGGAAATGTTGTACTGTGCACTTTTATTTACTAAAAATGTGTAAAATTACTCTAAAATGTACAATAGTATCGATAGTTTTTGAATAGTAATTATGTGTTTTATGAGAAATGTGAACTGTATAGTCAAATGTGGCCTTTTGAGTTGTCACAAGAACTCCCTTAAATGGCACTAGCTGATTACCTACAGTTCAGCGGTGCTACACATAGGCTTAAGAAAATGAAGAAATCAAGGCCTAGTTGCCAAGCCATAAACCAAAATAAATGATAAAAGTAACTAGTTTTGTACGGGACAAATTAGGGAATGACGCACACCGCCTCACCAGCCTCATCGCTTCAAATGTACTGCCACGGTACAAACCATACAAATCGTTTCGCCTCATTTGAAGTGAAATTAGAAATGAATCTTGTACCGTTTGCAAAAAAGAATACTATATGCACCTTACTAGCGTACTCCATTTCAGTGAAAGATATGTAGTGGAAATGTCTCATGAGGCGCATGGTGACGGGGTTCCTGCCACCCCCAGGGGGGCCCATGGCCGCCACTATGCCCACGTCCACCAACAGCCTAAACTCGCCAATATTTATGCGGTCGTACCAACCTTGCAAAACAAAATACACAACAATATAAATACATACACACTTTATAGCCCTAAGCTAGGCAAGTTAAGCTTCTGTCATCGGTAACATACAACTGACCATTCAGGGGCCGATCCCAGACATCCAGACCATAGTAAATGGTGCAAAATTACTTTATGAAATTGCATGCCAGTAATCGAACCCGGAGACTATGCGCTGCAAAGGCTTAGCTCTCTCAACCACCGAGGGCGTAAATATGTGTAGTAATCATAAACAAAATTAAACAACTTATAATAATACACATGAAAATCTAGAACCCCATTCCAGCGCTATCTACCGGATCCAATTCGGTAGTTGACAATTTTTGAGAAACAGGTTTATTTTGAGCCTTATGGTCTATTTAAGCCAAAATATTAATATCTCAGCAAAAAAACAACATTAACATATATAATTTAGCAATTTTATAAATATTTTGACATTTCGTCACAAAAACGCGTCAAACTGTTATGGCGTCTCGCATGACGTCACAGTGTGCAAAACAAACATCTGTTTCATTGAAGTGTCATCTGAGAAGTCATCGAGAACTTGTTGTGTTTTGCACACTATGACGTCACGCGCTCTGATCGGCGTTCATTGTCACGTGGCTAATGGCTGCAATATAACAATTTTATTTCTCAAAAATATCAATTAATATTGAATATTTTAGTTAAAACAATTTATTTTTGTCATATTTAGATCGTAATCTACGATATATATTAAAATCAGCCTATATTTTTCATACTGTCATCCACCGAATTGTAAATCCAAGCCATCCCGGGACCCATACTAACATACACAAAATATGTCATTAAAATCTTTCCAACCGTTGAGGAGTTCACAGTAATTGAAAAATGTCGTAAATGCGACCAATTTGCATGAGTTTTGATGACTACCGTGGCTAACCATCCTTACCAGAGAAATCCATGAACTGCCTGAGCAACTCGATGGGGGGTTGCGCCCCATAGACCTCCAAAGCAGGCATGTTCAGGTCGTCTATGAAGAAGACCTGCCGTTTGGTGGGCGGAGGGCCGAACACACCTCGACGGCGTCGGTCCAACTTACTGTCTATCACGTTCTAAACAAAAGAGAGAGAGAAAAAACATCTTGAAGTTGAAAGAATTGAAAAGAAAGCTAATAATGATGTAGATAGTGTGTGGATAGCGAGTGATGGTGGAACAATCTAGTTGATTTACGAAGATTAAAGGGACAGATGATGAACGAAAGTTCTAGAATAGAAGGTTCGGGATGGAAAACACAGAGATACGGCGTCGGTCCAACTTAATGTCTGTCACGTTCTAAAGAAAGAGAAAAGAATAGGTAAGCTTCTTCCACTTAAAAGAATTGAAAGAGAAGAGAAGAAGATAATAATGATTTAGATAATATACAAAAAACTAAAAATAATTAGGCGGTCACAACACTTTCAAAATTCAAAACACCTATCTTACACTGACGGATATTATTTTAGATCTGTCATTGCATTAAACTTTGATATTGTATAATAAACTAGCTTCTGGCCGCGACTTCGACCGCGTGGAATAGATTTTAAAAACCCCCGATTTCAAAACATTCTTCATTGGTGCTCCGCTCCTGGTTTTAGCGTGATGATATATAGCCTACAGCCTTCCTCTATAAATGCGCTATCTAACCCTGAAAACCTTTTCAAATCAGACCAGTAGTTCGTGAGATTAGCGCGTTCAAGCAAACAAACTCCTCAGCTTTATATATTGTATAAGATTTTACTTAATGTGTCAGGTTAAAACTTCTCGCTCTCGCAAGCCGCGTCAAAGAACTCCGTTCAGAAAATTTGAGACTAAGCCGACCTGAATCTGATTGGCCGAAGTCCTCGCTGAGAACACGAGGAACTCGCAGATGAACTTCTTGTGCAACCCTCGGGATAACTTCGAAGTGATGGTGACGGTCTTGCCGGTGCCGGTGGGGCCCACGCATATCGCGTGGTTGTAGTTAGCGATCTTGTAGCCGAGGATCGCCGCGCTGCGAACGTTGTCGAGGGTCGGCACCTCGATGTCTGACGACAGTTGGTACCTCTAAGGGCACGTTCCCACCATGTCGTGACGACAGATAATCGTGTAGTTTTAAGTGTCAGGGCTTATATGTTTAAATGGAGGTGTTCACACATAGAACGACACGACTTACTGTCGTCTACGACATTTTTTCCAGTGACGATTGTCGTGACAATGAGAACGGCTAGCACGACAGTCGTAAAACGATAAAAGATCGTTACGACTAAATCGTGACGGCAAATCTATTGTAGCCACGTCGTCGCGATCTAGTGGGAACAGCTAGATACGATAGTCGCTAAACGATAAATTAATCGTAACGACATAGTGGGAACGCGCCATAAGGCGCATATCGGCGAGTAGGGACAACTATACCATTGTTCTTGTCCTGGTAGCGTAATGGCTAGTGCACGCGTCTTATGCTCAAAGGGCGCGGATTCGAACAAATTGATAATGCGCTGGAACCTTGTCAAATTAACATTCACGTGACGTCATGCGCAACTCGAGATGTACGCGCACTCGCCGGCCAGTGATGCTCACAGTACCGAGAGTTCGGCTACGGTTACGTCACCAAAATGGCGGCCAGGCGCAATAGCAATTTGCGGGGACAATATTGTGTTACATTGAAATGAAATGAAATGAAATTTAATAGCAAGT
Source organism: Dendrolimus punctatus (assembly GCA_012273795.1). Taxonomy (NCBI): domain Eukaryota; kingdom Metazoa; phylum Arthropoda; class Insecta; order Lepidoptera; family Lasiocampidae; genus Dendrolimus; species Dendrolimus punctatus. The sequence goes on along the minus strand of CM022546.1, from coordinate 1,871,979 downwards.
AAATAAGTAGTACATGGTACATAAAAAATACTAAAATACAGAGAACAGTACAGATGGCGTCCCAAAGGAAACACTGTTTCCCGCACTAGGTCTCCTTAGAGCCTGTGTGGCGGGCCACAGTAGGATTCGCTCCGGTCATAAAAAGTCATATGATTGCTGATAGTATGTACATTGATGCAAGTCTTTGTGTACATTTATTTAGTAGCATAGTTTTTCTTGTCATGTTTCTTTTTAAAGTTAATAATTCATTTTGTCACGTACCCTCTTAATACTTAACGATACAATCGGCCATTTCTTTAATTGAATAATAATGTTATATTTTTATTGTTCGGTTTTTTATACTGTAAAGTCGATAATGGCGAAGTATCCTGAAAATGCATGTCGAATATGAAGAGTCATTGTATAAAACATGTTAAAACCGTAAGGTTCTCTGATAATAAATGTAATGACCAGCTGCTGTGATTTGTGAGATTTGAGTGAGATTTTCGTGTGGGTAGGAGTAAAAAGTAACAGCTTTAGAAAATATCTCTTTAATTATTTTAAGTTTATAATTTATTAAACAACTAAAACTAAAGCACAAGTACATGATTACTTACACTTTATAGCCAGGTAATCTGCCAAGTGTTATATCCTATCACTTCACAACACAACATACTTAATTTCTACAAGTTCATTTTCTGCCAATATGGATGCCATTCAAGAAGCCATGAATCAGCTCTCTACCACTTTTGCTGAGCGTATGGATACCCTAGAAAGTGAACTACACAAGGGTTCAGCTACCAGCACCACTACTTCTGCCTTGGCTACAGACTTTTATAATTTTAAGACATTTATAGTGAAGTCTCTTCGTGCCCTTCAGGAGCAGATAGATCTCATCCAACAGTCTGTTGATCAGGTCGAGATGAGGTCCAGGAGGAAGATTCTCCTGCTTCATGGGGTGCCGGAGAAAGCTCAGGAGAACGCTGCAGCTGTGGTCACTAGCATCATTAGCGAGAGGCTTAAGCTGGTTAATTTCAGAGAAACCCAAATACGCCGATCCCACAGGATGGGTAAACCAGCAGTTTCAGGTGAGCGACCCAGGCCCATCTTGTTTAAGCTGTGTGATGCTGATGATCGCAGTAAGGTCTGGTTTGCAAAGACCCAACTCAAGGGAACCGGCATCACCATGTCGGAGTTCCTTACAAAGAGACGACATCGTCTTTTCACCCAGGCCAGGCAGCGTTTCGGGGTGAGGAACTGCTGGACGCGGGACGGTTCGATTTACGTACTGGGCAGTGATGGCACTAAACGTCGCATTGAGAAACAGAGGGATCTAGACTGTCTGCCTTCTCCGTCTCCTGTAGATCAGCAAGTACCACCGCCAGGGCCTAAAGAACCAGTTGTCGCAAGTAAACCCCATCGGCCGGCGTCACGCTCACGTAGATAACCCTTAGGCCTCTGTAGTAGGAGCATGAGCTCTTTACTCTTTTCTTTATGACCTTCTTTTCACAGTGTGTATTTTCGTATATTATTCTTATTGTTGTAGTTAGCCGTTGTAAGTAGTCATTTAATATTGTCTTTTTTGTTTCATAACCTCATTACTGTTTTATTATTGCATGTTTACTTTATTTCTATTGTTTGTGGCTCCATCATCTTACTTTAATTTATTTTAATTGACTATTATTTACTTTCAGACCGTTTAAAATGTTTATGTGATTTATTTAATATATAGGAAGGTACACCGAAATATGTAGGTAAACATAAATACTACACAGCCGTCAACTACTGTCAACGACAATCTTAATTGTCATTACTTGTATTGTATTTATGGTCGGGTAACAAGATATTTGGGAATGATGTGTTTTGCTAATGAATGTTGTTAATTTACTGTGTTGTTAACATTTATAACCGCTCGCTATCTCGTCCATACACCTGGCAGATGAATTGCGATCTAATCGTATATTGAATTATATTTATTTGTTATTTATTTTTCAAGTACAATTTTTTTATTATTATTTTATATATACTTTATTTTTTTATTGTAATATTTATACTTTATGGCTCTTCATTACGACAGTGTTAGTGATTCTGAATCAGATTTTTGTTCTTGTTCTTCCACCTCTGATAGTGTATACGACAGTGTTTCCAGTTTATTACCACTCCAAAATGTTATAGAAACTCATTTTTCGGGGTTTTCTCATAATTTCAATATAATACACATAAATGCGCAGAGTATTCCAGCTCATTTCCCAGATATGTTGGCGTCATTTAATCAAAGTACCTTGCACGCTATATTAGTGTCAGAATCCTGGTTAAAACCCTGCCTTTCCTCTCACTCGTATACCTTACCAGGATTTCACCTTATCCGTAATGACCGTGTCGGGAGTGGAGGTGGAGGCGTTGCTATTTACCTTCGATCTCATATTCCCTACAAAATTATAAGCACGTCTCCACAACTCCCAACTTCTGATGCTGGGGAGCATTTACTCATAGAAGTAGAACTTGCTCATGTTAAAATTCTACTTGGAGTCTTTTATATCTCTTCCCTTCGTATCAATTACTTTTCTTCCTTTGAGACACTTTTAGAAAATATCTCAACTTCATTCGCGCATACCATCATCATGGGCGACTTTAATACCTGCCTTCTGAAACGAGACCATCGGTCATCTTCCTTAGAAACTTTAGTTCGATCTTTAAATCTCAATATTCTTCCGCTGAATGCAACGCATCGCTTTCCTAACTCGACCCCCTCTCTTCTTGACTTGATGATGGTCTCATCACCTTCTCACGTCTCCAAACACGGCCAGTGCTCGGCGGACGCTTTTTCATATCATGATTTGATCTACCTTTCTTACAATGTACGTCCGCCGAAAGTGAAACCCAAAATTATTCTGCAGCGAAGTTTTGGTGATATGAATCTGGACGCACTTCTTAAGGATGCTCGGGAATTCGACTGGTCTGAGGTAGCTAAGGCCGCTACCGTTGATGAAAAGTTGCATGTGTTTAATACTGCTTTACTGAGGCTTTATGACTCACATGCACCTTTACGCCGCATAAAAATCAAACACCTGCCAGCGCCGTGGCTCACCGATGATATCAAATCACTGATGCACAAGAAGTCAAAGGCTAAAACAAATACAAAGTTAAACCTACTGAAGTCAACCGAATGGCGTTCGTGAGTATTCGTAATCGCTGCAATAGAGTGTGTAGGGACGCTCAACGCCGCTACATTCACGAGTCAGTCGAAAGTGAAAGCCCAGCTAAAGTCTGGAAATTTCTACGATCCCTGGGAGTTGGCAAGCAAACAAATAGTGTAATTCCCAAAGAACTCAATATTGACGATTTAAATCGACATTTCTCAGCTACTTCTGACTTTGATGTTGTAACTAAGTCTAATACTTTAAATACTCTTTCCGCCCTGCCGACACCCGATTATCCTCCATTCTTGTTAAGTCGATTTACTGATAGTGATGTTAAGAGCGCTGTAAAATCCATTACATCGAACGCTGTCGGTAGTGATGGTATTAGTCGCAACATGATTCTGCCCATACTGGATGTCATCAATCCTATCCTCACCCATATACTCAATGCCTCTGTAGTTTCTGGTACCTTTCCAGTCACCTGGAAGGAAGCCCTGATTATTCCTCTTCCTAAAAAACCTAATCCTGTTTCTTTCTCTCAATTCCGTCCCATATCTATTCTGCCATTCCTTTCTAAAGTCCTGGAACGCCTAGTCCACCAACAGTTAAGTATTTTCCTTAATCGGCATTCTCTCCTTAATCCCTATCAATCTGGTTTCCGTCCTGGCCACAGCACAACTAATGCCCTCGTGAAAATCACCGATGACATTCGTTATGGTATGGATAATGGTTTATTGACTGTGCTATCGCTACTGGACTTCAGCAGTGCTTTCAACAATGTTAACTTTGATATATTACTTGGTATTCTAAGCTCTCTTAACATATCTCCTACAGTAATCGACTGGTTTCACAGTTACCTGTATGGCCGCCGGCAGCGAGTTCGCGTCGAGGATGATTATTCGTCATGGTGTGAACTCACTGCTGGTGTTCCTCAGGGCGGCGTGCTTTCTCCCTTATTGTTCGCTGTTTTTATTAACTCCATCTCTAATCAACTCACTTCAATCTATCACCTCTATGCAGACGATTTACAAATATATACACAATCACCTGTTGCCACCTTAGACAAAGCAGTTTCAAACATAAACTTAGATTTTGAACGCATTCTGCAGTGGGGCAAGTCATTTGGGCTTCATGTCAACCCTGAAAAAACGCAAGTCATCATCATCGGTAGCTCACGGATGCTTAACAAGGTCGACTGGAGTACCATACCTAGTGTGATGTTTGACGGGACAGTCATTCCTTTTAGTGATACGGTAAAAAACCTTGGCATTATATTTGACAGTGAGCTGTCTTGGCGACCTCATATCACCGAACTAAGCCGACGGCTTTACCTCTCATCCAAATCCCTTAGAAGGTTGAGCAATTTCTTACCCACTATCACCAAAATTAAGCTAGCAGAATCCTTATTACTTCCTATCCTTGATTATGCTGACGCCAGCTATCTAAATTTAACCCAAGAACAACTTAATAAACTTGAGCGCCTCCAAAATTTTTGCATAAGGTTCATATTTGGACTACGTAAATATGACCATGTCTCTGAATTCCGAAAAAAACTCAAGTGGTTGCCAATTCGATTTCGCCGGAATACTCGCATCCTTGCTTTTCTCTATAGTATTTTATTTGTCCCTAGTACTCCTGATTACCTTAAACAAAATTTTGAATTCCTTTCATGCTCTCATAATTTACGCCCTTCCACTAAACTTAAATTGAACACTCCTGCGCATAACTCAACTTTTTATAACAATTCTTTTACTGTTAAGGCCATACAGCTCTGGAACGCGCTTCCTGTTACAATCAGACAAGCAAAATCGCTAGCGATATTTAAAACTATGATCAAAAAATACTACCTGTCGTTGGAATATGATATTTAAATTCATTTATATATTTTGTAGATATGTATTTGTATGGTATGTATATTAAGTATATATCTATGTAATATATAAAATTTCTTCATATATGTATATATATCATTTATGTATTTATTATTAAAATGTAAGTAGTTCGTACTATACGTTACGTATACCACCGTCGCCATTATCATCTCAATTCATTCCTGGGGTTGTCTGGAAGAGATCGCTTTTTAGCGATAAGACCGCCCTTTGTACATAAGTAGATATAATTTTAGTCTTTAAGTTCATGATTGTATTGGTGTACAATAAAGTGTTATCTATCTATCTATCTATCTATCCTTCTGTGTTGTAAGTATTACATCTGTTACAATTATCACGTGCTAACAACGGTGGAAACATCATGATGCAACCGTCATATCGAGATGAACGATGTGTAAGCCTGCCAAGCCGCCTTGGACAAGCGTGGTGGGTATATCGTCCGTTACTCCTATAATGGGAGGCCCGAGCCCAGCAGTGGGACATTAAGGGCTGTTACATTTTTATATTTATTATTATACCACTGTAAGCATTCTGCAAAGTTTTTCATTAATCGATATTACACAAGAGGTGAAAGTGGCCTAAACAGGAATTTCACCTGAGGTTAACACTCTTCGTTTCGAATTTGAGGAAACTAAATAAAAACTGCTTAATTAAAAACCAACTACTTCTTTAATTAAATGAAAACAGACGTTAAATCCATATATATCGAAATCTGATGAACTCATTTAATATGTTCCAAATGAAATTTCAAGTTTTTCTTCAGAGTCATTCTACCAGCCAGTATTTTTTGTCACGGATCATAGTAAATATCTATTTCAAATTTATGAAAATGAAATAATAATTTAGTGAAAAGTTGCAAAAAATGTTGGTATTTTTTTATTACAATTTATACCGCGGTTTAATAGTAGCGTAAAGCAAGTTTTTTATTAGGTTCGTTTATTAGGCAGCAAATTTTTTTTGTTCCATGAGTTCAGCAGACAGACAGACGACCCACTTGATGGAAAGCGGTTACCATCGCCTATGGACATTTGCAACACCAAAGGTGCTACAAACGCGCTGCTGCTCTCTTAAGGGAAACTGGAACCTGGTCACTAATGAACACAAATCAAAGTTGTTATGGCCGAATACTCTACACCAGGGGTGGAAGCCATCCAGTTGAGCAAATACCTTATTAGTTTGAAGCATTGTGCATCGGAAAACATTTGCGGCACCTTTGGTGTTACAAATGTTCGTAGGCGATGGCAACCATTTTCCAATCAGGTGGGCCGTCTGCCCGTGTGCTAAACTTATGGAGTATATATTTTTTATGATTTCAACCTGCTTACCCTAGCCGAATTCCCAAACCCGCGCCACTGCTAATTGATAGATAATAATTCATTTTCTATGATGATTGTATTACCTGCGAATTGCCACTCGGGGTCAACCTCGTAGGGTTCCATGTTGTCCATCCAGTTGTACCAGAAAGGATTCGCGGGCTCACCGTCTTCAGTCAGATCAGTGAAGCCACCGTCGTTCAACCTTTATACCACAATCATATATAAAAGACTATTCCATATTAAAGGCGTCTCTCTTCTTTCAATTTTTCCGAAAAATTTGGGGTCGGTACGATATATACTTTTCTTTCAAACTCTTCGTCACCCATGGACATCCGCAAGACTAAATATAGCGACACTCTTGTGGAACGTACCGCGCGGAAAGTTCGCTGTTTGTCATGGGTTTGTAGCAGCGAGAGGTGGAGGTTAAACAATACTTTAGATGGCAGAGAGTAGTATCCACTATCAAGTGCTGATGTGAACTGATTAATTTTGAGTAACGGTAATCTTAAGTACAAATATTAACAAGTCAAGCTAGTACAATATATAGCACAATGTGAGAGCGAGACGGATGGTGTGCGAGCGAGATAGAGCAACTATCAATACGTGCGCACCCGCGTTGCGTAAGCCAGTAGTTAGTTGTCCGCTGCGATGACTAGACGTATGCAGCTCACATAGGTTATTATTAGACACCGGATTATATGCATTTGCATATGCCAATGCATATAAATCTATTTTTATAATATTATTGCATATTTTGATACTTTTTCATTGATAGTGCTTACTTCGGTAGTTATACGTGTTTGTTGATGTCGAAAGGTAATTTTCAGCCTATAAATTAAAATTAAGTGACAAACGTCACAAGTTTGCTGCAGAAAACCTGGAAAAATATGTTATTGTTTACTGTCACAAAATTATAATAAGTTAATTATTATAATAATAATTAATAAATAATATTAAGATATGTTTAATATATAAATATAATGTAAAAATAAACTTAAATTCGAATTAATCTAATAATAAATGGTTTATTGATTGTGCATATTTTGTGCATATTTCGCATATTTGCATGCATATTTTGCTGTTTTGATAGTGCATATAATCCGATGTCTAGTTATTATAAAACTTTGCTTCGTTTGCATATATGTTTACTACTTGAATAATAGATGTCCGAGTGTTGCAATTTTTTGGTTATAGCATGTCCTTATCCGACAAAGTCAAGAAAGTGTGCAACTGAACAATAATACCCGACAAATCTAATAAAACAATCCTACTACAATCTAGAAGTGTTAGCAACAGTATTCGGTAAGTACTTGCTTGTATCTTTACTGCTAAGCCTAGACTTCAAACATCGGTCGAGTCTGAAAAATATTTAGAAAACCAGAATCGACGTATTCCTTTCCAGGATAAAGCTGCCATCATTTTTCATGTGTATGCGACAAACCTTGCTTATTTATTATTTATTCAGTCGAACTTTCCGCCGCCGAAAGTTTCGCAGGTGTGTCGTCAGGCTAAGAACCTGCTTACAAGTTGGTGAATCGTTCGTAATTTTTGATTGAATAAGGCGATGCGATTTACTATAAAAATGGACACTAACAAATCAATTCATCATAACTAAACAAGGCTTACGTGTAATCGTAAACCCTCCCTTCCTTCGGGAAGAGCGGCTTCAGTCCGTTGTCGGTGGTGATCTGTCTGATGAAGTCCGAGAATATAGCCCGGCCGTTGTGGTCGCAAGTGGCGCCCACCGACCATATCACAGCCCAAACAACCCAACATGGGGCTAGGCGAGCTGATAAAGTGAACAATACTACATAGGGCAAACTGTACAGTAGAACTTGCTAGATCTGATGTAAATAGTGCTTAAGGAGTTTGCGAAATAAAACTGTATTTATAGTAAAACCGTTTCTTGACCGAGATTTGAGAAAATTATTTTTTGGTATCGGAACCTAAGTTGTAACAGAGGTGAAGACCTCTGTTACAACTTAGGTTCCGATAAAAACAAATCTCACTCCTAATCTGTAAAAACACATTTTTATTACTGAACTAATTGTAATTCTTTTATGATCGTCTTCTTTTGTTTACTCATTTATTGTTATTATTGGCATACGTTTCTAGAGAACAGTCTATTGTTCTTTTGTAATCGTTTACGGCCGCTTGCGGGCATATTAATTAGCCAGGTGTTGCGGATTACATCGACTACGATACGGGCACATTTGTATTGGTGAGGTATAAAACGACGCCTGATGGAGAACGGGGCAGTTCAGCGACAACTACAATCAAGGAGTACAATGACGTGTGTACAATCGTAAACCTAATAGTGACGGACTTTGTGCGCTTTATTGAATTACGACCTTCTGCATTACGTTTGGGTTTGTTGTGTTCGATTATATATGTACCTGTGTTATACGTGTTTGTATAGTTCTAATAAACTCTTAATATCTATAATTTCAACGGCATTTTAATTAGAGTCTCGGAACTCGTAACAATACGATACTAGTCCATAGTAAGAAAAAACTGAGGTTACGAACTCATGGTGTAAAACCTTCAAAAATGGCTGGAAATTTGCCACCTATATCGCCTCCGTAAAGCCTGATCAGTGACTTACTTATCCAGTAACATGACAATCTAAAAAAAATGTTCAACTATAAAGACAACCAGTACTCACGCATCATAGCAATAAAAGGGGGTCCAGGCGGAGGCCGATCGTCTTTCCCAGTCAAAGGTCTCAGCCTATAATCAATCAGTTCCAGGAACTTGAGGACCAAGGCAGAGTCTATCGAGACCACGAGCTCTGTTAGGCGTTCTCTTAGAAGATCCAGAGCTGGGTACAGGTACGTCTGAATTAGGTTTGACAATATCTTGCGAATGTTTTCCGCCATCTACGGTGATGAAAACAGATTCAAGATGATGGTCTAATACATTAACATTGTTTAAGTTTGTTTATTATTAAGTATTTCCTAACCTAGTAATGAGGGTACTTGAATCCCAAACTCAAAGAGCCCGAGTTACATCTTGACCGGAAAGAAAATGGTCCATCTATTTCGGCAGTTCTGACCTTATGTGCATATTGTTACAATTGCCACGTGCTAACAACGGTGAAGGAAAACATCGCGATGAAACCTGTATGAACTTATGTGTCAAAACTGCCAAAACGTCATGGACAAGCGTGAGGTTACACTGTCAAAATCCTATAATTGTACCAAGAATAACACAATGTAATTTAAATGCACCACGTGCAAGTGTTAGAGAACAATTACCATCCCTCCAGCTATACTCCGAGATTACTCCACTGTTGGATAGAGGCCTTCCTCAAAGTTTGCGCCACATATGGTATCCGTGCAGGAACGGACAAAGATTACAACTTCATACAGTCAATTGATTGGGTATTTGCCCGTCTGGATGGCTACCACCCCTGGTCTAAAATATGTCGCCACAACAACCTTGAGTTGTGTTCCGGCATGAGTGGTCAGGTTCCAGTCGACCTTTAGAGCGCTGCAGAAACTTTGGTGGTACAAATTTTGAAAGGCAATGATAACCGCTTTCCATCAGGTGACCTCTCTGCCTGTCTGCTGAACACACGCAACAAAATAAACCGGATTCTATGCCTTCCGTATTCAGCCCCTTCCGATGGCTCTTGGATAGGAAGTCATTCTAACGCTAAGTTCACAGAGACGTGGTCTCCACTTCAGAACTCTCCATCAACCGTCGGTCCTGTACCAGTATCACTACCCAGTCGTTTTCAAATGCCTTGAGATGTGAAGATCCTAAGCCCAGCAGTGAAACATGTATGATCTTATATTGTCATTATAATAGAACTAGTTACACTAACCGGCGGTAAACTAGCCTTTAACCAAGCGTTGACCAGTGGCGGTAATCCCACAACCTTCGTATCGAGGTATACCATGCCACAACGGGAGACTGTGGCTGGTGAGGCCACCGCTAAATCCGCCACTTCGAAGATCATACGCTGTCTATCCGTCAGTTTCATTATCTCACCGCTCGAAAGGCACAGTTTCTTATTATCGTCTAATACCTAAAAACATTGAATACCGGTAATATCCTGGACTCTTTAATATGAATGATTGTGAATTAATCCGCCTATTGAAATCTACTGTTCGTTATAGACCTTTCCGTCTTGGCCTGTTATTCAAAGCAGCACATTCAGTTCCAACTCTTGAATTGTCCTATTTTTCATTTTTGATCATGGTCTTTAACCTACATTATATTACGCCTTGTATTCAACAATTTTGATAATAGTTTTTCAAAAAAAGGCCATGACGATGGAAGAAATACCCAATTAAAATACGTCACTATTTCTTCAAATAAAGTTTTTCTATTCTTTCTAAATAGAAGATAGATAATCAAAGTCGACAGACACTAACAGTATTCATGTTCTCGATCCAAACCGCGTCAACAGGTCCGTCGAAGACGTACCAACGTTTGTCCATATCTTCTACAGCAATGCCACCTCTTACAAGGCTTGACAATATACCATCAGTCCTAGGATATTTTAAATACAACTTAGTTACAAAACTACCAACATAATTCTGTGTCTGATAGCCGTATCGATATAGAAAGGGAAAGTCTTTGACACTAAAAACAGTATCATTACCACACTTACCACTCATGAGTCTGCAAATCAAATTCACCGTACAGCTGTCCCATGGTGATAGACTTTGGATTCACGACAAATGTATGAACGGGCGAAAATGGAAACCCATCCGGCGCTAGCTTCCCTTTTATAGCGGTTAAAGCATCTCTTAGAATTTCATAGCACTAAAAAACAAAAAAAAATGATATTAGTACTAAAAGAATTAAAAGAGAGGTTGAATTGCTGGAATAGTTAAAAAAATGTCACCTACCATTTTAATTGCTTTATAGATATCCCGAAATCAGAATCGATAATATGAACAATGGGAGACCCATAAACAATCCCTGAAGAACTCCAGCCAAATTATTAGGTACAGATTATTTTCTAAGATTTTGTATAATGATGTAAGCTACTGCTCTCTATAAAAATTGAAAAATCTACTTATTTTTGTATTATCATATCCATTTGAAAGTAATTTCAATTTTTTAATCTGTGAGATTACAATAAAGCATTAGATGCGCCGAATATTACATTTATTTTATTATAATTCTCGTTTTTATAATTTGTTATTCACGCGTGTAGTACGAAACCCAATAGGGAATACTTTCAATATCGAACTTGACATGTTTACCATAAGTAGTAAAACAGTTTAGTGAAGACTACTACGTTTTTACATAACCAATTTCTTAACAAACGCGATGACTCTATCTTTCAATATAATTAATAATTCAAACAAACAAACTTCAATATAATAATTCAATATTTTTTGTTGAAATTTGAGGAAGGTTATTATGTGCACCAACCTTTGTTTTACCCGAGCCTGCCGGTCCAACTACCATCAGTCCGTGTCGCACCACTGTTGTTTCGTATAATTGAATTATCTTGAATATAAATGCTGAAACCAACGGTATGTAAAGTTTTAGGGGTTTAAAACATTATCTTTTTTTATAAATTCTTCTTGTCCGTCTGTCTAAATTTTGATACGGTCACAATTTGAAATAAAGGTGTCTGCTATATCCAGCTATACCAACGGCGGGTTAAATTAAATGCACCTGATATGAAGTTAGCTTGATGATTTGCGTATTTCAAGTTTTACTGTTTACTCCGTCTGATAGTAAGTAGTGCTAGCGTCCAAGCGAAAGAACAACATTTGCCTCTCAGTTTTATACTTACCACTTAATATATACCTAGTGAATCGCAATGATGTAAACGAACTTCAAAAACGCATTTTAGCTTTGAGCGGAACTAACACAGCCAATATCAAACGCGATATGTACATTTAGCAAACTTACTATAAAGATCATCATATCCTCTCTTAACGAGCATGTTTCTGATCGACTGCTCCATGATACCGTAATCAACAATCGGAATCTCCACGCGAGGGAACAAATCAGAAATTATACCTGAAATCATCATAAATAAAATTATTGTAACTCACAGCCACGTTGCCCCTGTCTTTTATGTCATTTTTTGGGGCCCGTGCTTGGAGTGGCCAATCTTCCATGTTCCCTGAACATTGCGACGGGCAGACGCCATAGTCCCCATATTCCCAGACCCCTAGTACTACTAGCAGTTCACCCCAATAGCCCGGTACTTTTTGTCTTCATTTCCCACAATAGTCCTACACTGGCCGGGGCTTTCCTTGGGTGCATTACTATATGGTATAGGCAGGGATAATCGCCGGTCAGTGTAACGCCACATTTACATTAAATTTGTCCAAGGGCCTCTACGTGTTGGCCTTCACATGGCCCCACGCAAGCCAAATGTCCGGGCCATTTTTATGGCCCGTGGTCGTCAAAGACATACATTATAGTTTAATGTAATAATAATACAAAAAATACTTGCTTACTCGAATATCTAAATAAAGATAAGTCGATGATGATTTTTCTTTACTGACAGTGAGTGAGATAGCCAAACTTATGGAGAGTAGTTATCGTCGCCTATAGACGTATGCAACATCAGGTATAACCAACACTTTGACAGCTTTTTGGATGGCATAGAGAATATTAGTGATTGTAAAAGCGTAAAATTCCCACCATTAAATAGCACCAGATCATCAGCTAAGAATTTTGGCACGTTGACATCTCGCAGTGCCCGTAACACGATTTGGCGCTCATCGCCGTCTGGCATCTGTCTGATCAGATTACCCGCCACCAGTATCACAGTCTTAACTGCACGCATCCCAAAGTCATAATGATCCTGTAAACATTGAATCACTCAATCACTAGTTAAAGTCAAACGCGTTTCGTTCTGTATACAAGGAATATCTACTGTTGAGTTATAGTTCTTGCAATCCGCGAAAGCAAACGCGACTGGCTCGTGATTGCGCGTTTACATGCACATTGTAATAGATACCGTCTGACGGAGCGTGTCATCCAATCATACTTGCTTATGGTCTCACGTACACTTGTGTAGACATAACGATGTTATAATTATGAAGGCCACAGTTTTGCCAATCGCAGTCCACGAGCGTTAAGGAAATTGAAAATCAGCGCTGTGTGGGACTACGTATCGGCACAGCAATATACTGAGTGCCAAACTCATTTCTGAAACTGCAGCATACAATTTCTGTATATGTTTTCTATGAATTTATTTATCTTGTGTATGTCGCATTTGGGATAAATAAATACATTCTTTCACTGTTGTAAGCCTCCTCAAGTTCGCGTTGCATAACCCGGTTTTCGACCACCTTGCGCAGGTAGTCGGTCCTTCGGGCCGGATAGCGTTCTACGCTATCTTTGCCGAGACGCGATCTACATACCAGGACTCATCTACTATATGTATATTAATAATTACCTGCGCCGACAGTTGTTCAGAACTCAGCCGGAATGTCGTCGTGATTTTCCCAGCCAATATCTTGCCCTCGACAAACCCGTAGGAAAACAGGGATATTTCAGCAATAAGGGTGTAGTTGGGCACCATCATCGCGATAGGACGGAATAGGGCTTTCAAATTATCCGGAAGTTCCGTACGACCTATAATCATCACAGACAAAGTCAACTTTTGTGAACATTGTATCTTTCATTAATTCTATTTCTAGTCTTAGTATATTTAATATTTGTTATTACATTTTTAGGGCTCTCTTCAATCGGTAGATCACAGAAATTATTTCGCCCTAATGAATAGAATTTCATGAGATTTTTATTCTATAAAAAATTTTTTGAGCCTGTCAATTGTGAGATTTCTATAACAAATATATTTTTTATTGCCACGAGTTCAGCAGGCAGGCAGACGTCCCACCTGATGGAAAGCGGTAGCCATCGCCTATTAACATTTGTAACATCAAAGGTGCTACCAATGTGCTGCCGGTCTCTTAAGGAAACTGGAATTTGGCCACTAATGCTGAAACACAACTCAATTTTGTTATGGTGGCATGCTCTGGACCAGGGCTGGTAACCAAGCAAACGGGAAAACACCATACCACCTGGCAGTTGTTTTGTCGCTTGATATTACAGGTCACCCGGTCGCAAGAAATTGTATTATGTTTCCGTCCCTGCACGGATTGTATACAATTAATATTCTTAATAACAACTCGACCACAGTTGAAACTCAACTAACTCTGATTCAACGGGCCAATCTTATAAATTAGAGAACCGTTAAGAGAATTACAGGTGACTCAAATACCAAAAGTAATAAAACACGTGTTCTACAAGGGATAAAAAAGCAGATTCTTCTAATACACTCACCGTAGCAATATCATAAATACTGTAACTAACTGAATAACATGTTTTTCGAGTCGTACCTGCATATCCTGGATTCATGGTGATGAACACAGAACAGGACGGTTTCAGGGGCAGTTCGCAACCTTCAAACCAGAATTTCTCTTGCTTCAGCACTTGGGCCTTTTGGATTGTAACCACCTGAACGGTGAAAGAGAAATACTTAGCACCTCAACACTAGTAAAAAAATATAGTTATATAAACATCCCAAAATCTTAGATTGTCAGAAAACGGCACAACTCCTCTCGCATTTTGCTATATCAGAGAACACTACTAGGTTTCAACTAACATATTATTACTAACAACATTTTTTTGACCTAATTGGTGTGGTTACATGACAACGCAACAGAAGCTTGTGGCACCCACTGGAGATTTAGGGTTTTTTTTAGAATTATTACTGGGCGACTATCATTCCAGTATACCGTCTAAGTCTTTTCTGTGGTGATAATAAAAATTCTTTAAGCCATAAAATTGTAAATATTCAAGTTTTATTCCCCTATTTCTATGAAGTATTATCCAAGCTTCGTACCTGTTGTGCGACCACAGAAAGCACTTCGATGTCGATTCTGTTGAACTCGTCGAAGCAAGCCCACGCGCCAGAGCTACACATATCACATTTTTAGTTTAAATCACTTAATAATTCTTCTCAAATCAGTTAATTTCAAAATGTAATTATATTTGTTGTGCTATCTTCTATCTTAAATGTATCTCTCATTTCTTTCACCTTCTCCCAATTATTTGGGATCGGCATAATATGTCTTTTTCTGTCATACTCCTCTATTCTGATATACATCTTCTGTCACACTACAAATCACCATATCATATTTATATTATTATAATCTACTAGCTGTCCCGGCGTCGACGTTGTCATCCTTGTGACGTCCTGCCCGGAAAAGCTTCAATCGATATTTAACAAATAAAAAATAGGGACTGAACGTAGAGGGTTGAAAATTTAGGGTTGTTTGTATTTTTTAATGTAAAAATTCAAAAAAAAATATCTAAAAATACAAAAAGAATATTTAGGGGTGGACTAGCCCTATCATTTAGGGGATGAAAAATAGATGTTGTCCGATTCTCAGACCTACCCAATATGCACACAAAATTTCATGAGAATCGGTCAACCGTTTCAGAGGAGTATGGTAACTAACATTGTGACGCGAGAATTTTATATATAAGATCTAATTATGTATATCTATAGTAGTTTATTATTATTGCATTTAGTTTTTAAATTATATTTTATAATTTAGTTATACTATAAGACTATAAGCCGCGCGAAGGTTTGCCGACGACTATCTACTATTATTGTATTACTTACTAGTATCGTATTTAATTATGCAAGGCAAATATAAATATATATTATTTTAATTATAATATTAAATTTACTGCAACAACTATTTATGTAACCTTTTTTGTCAACCCTACCGACCATCGACGCGTGACATCATGAGGCTATCGGCAAACCGTCTGCGCACGAGTAGTACAGCTGTTAGCCCCCAAATAAAAATAATAAAGAATGCAGTCATAAGTAGGGAACAATATTTGTCTATGTATTTAGCATATAAATGAACTTACGCCGCCAAACCTTTGAAGAATTTGCCCATAGCCATGTAATCGAGTTGGTCCGAGCAGTTGAACACAACACATTGGACGGCCAACGCTTTCGCCAAGTCCTGGGAATATACAGATAATGGTTTCAGAAGCAACAATCCAAACACTACTGGCGAGAGCCCATGGCTCCATAGCCCGGGAGGAGAGTACAAAATACACATTGTGTAATTTTGATTTACGTATACATATTTTGGCGCCAGGCCATAAGAACTACACTGGCAACACCAAACAAACACTAAGCGTCAAATCGTTTTTTTTTCTTCTTCTCAATCTTTTACCGCTAAAAACGTGTACTGGTGGTCCATTTTATTGTAATAATTGCTGTAATAGTTCAAAGAAATAATCTCTCACATCACCTCGAGTCATCATCAAATTCCAAGGTTACATCATTACATAACTCAAAAGTTTACATAAGTGGAGAAGCTGTTAAAATCCTACACACATATATATACTTTTTGAAAATCATACATATAAGTTAAAATTTAATTTTACTTCCTAGTCTATGTATACCGCTTTGCAACGTGTTATTGCTGTTAAGGAGAAGAAGCGGCTAGAAACTCCCCAGCACGTCTAGCAAAAAAAAATTTGCTTCATATCTATCTCTTATTCTATTTGTATCTCAAGTTCTGTTTCTTTATAAGTTTTATACATAATTACTTTTTGAAGAATTAATGGAGTTGCAGCAAACAGTATAAACTCAATAAGACCAAGACACTATAAAAGGAAAGATAAATTATACATAAATGAAAGAAAGAAAGAAAAAGATTTATTTAGAACTACAATAAACACCACTGTGAACTATTTAAATTAAAACAAATAAGTAAATGTAGTCCTAAATTGGTCATAGCTCGGCAAAGTTGCCGGTTAAGATAACCAGCGCCTGATCTTCCGCTATGACGTCTGTGGCATACACGGACACGGGTAAATGAAAAAAAAACAGATATGAAGTGAATATACAAACATTGAGATTGAAATAGAGAGAAAAGAAAACCATAAACAATAAAAGACTAAATACACATTATTTATAAAAAAAATGACAGTTTTACATATTACTTATGAAATTAGACAGAGCGATAGAGAAGAACTAGACTAATAAATGATATAACATTGAACACACACTGACATGACTAACACAGTCGGGATAGATCAGGCACACCCTCCACATGCGCACCATCATATTGCACTTCTATCATGAATGTGATCAGTCTCGTCTCGGCAGGCGAACGAAACGGTCGACTGTCGGTCGTTAATACGCGACTAACACGTTTGTAACCGAGTTTTTGCAACTACCTACTTTTATTGTGCTTGAACTTTATAACGCGTGGCCGCCTGCGACGGGCGAGCCGTGCAATGAGTAATGATCACAGAGTACTTTATATATACTGGTATAGAGTCAACAGTTATAATATATATAGTAACGCCCTCTATCGGTATATAGCATTATTCAACGGCAAAAACCATCCAGGGGGTGTAGTGTTATTTTGATTTTTATATTAGACTTTTGGAAATTGCGGGAGTTATAATTTAACTCCTGCAATTCCCAAAAGCCTTTCCAAAAAATGTTTATTTGTTAGTAAATAAAACAACTATTTAGCGGTAGCGTGATTTATTATGTTTCCTTTTATTAAAATATTCAAAGGCATACATTTTCATAACATTATTTGTATCCACATCTAATCTGGTGCCGTTAAGATGATGTACTTACAAGTTTTACCATATCTGGGCACACAACAATCTCTTTCAGAAGAAGCCATAATCCAAGTCATCAGAAAACAAATCGTTAGGCAAATTGGTGTTCAGGGTACATGATTAAGTCCGACGTGATCACAGAACACTAGTAAACGTGATAAGCGAAGTCTTTGGAGTCCAGGAATCAAACGAAGTTATCGAAAAATAATCAAAACACAAACAAAGTACATACGTTCACGAATGTAACTTGTATCAGTCGGAATGTCATTTTGGTTTTGACATAATTGACATTTTGAAATAAGTTTTTGGTAAATCGACAATTCATCAAAAATCTATTAATTAAAGTTAAAAAGAGCTTTATAATTTGAAAAAGGTGAGGACTAGAATTTACACACTTTAAAATATATTTATTAGCTGATATGGCTTGCAAAAACGTAAAAACATATCAAATATTTCTTAAACAAGTATTAAAACAACTGCGTATAAAGAAACATATTATATTCATTCAATTGGTGATTAATTTGAGAACAGTGACATCTACTGCAATACCTACCCACTAATAGAACGCAAAAAATCTCTAAGAAAAAATAATTGTACTGACTGTTAGGACACTGGTAATGATAGTTGTTTAGTGGTTTTTGACGATTGTATAGATGAACAACTTTTGGAGGAAAATAATATGGAAGATGCGGAATGTTTGGACGGACAAATTTTTGAAGAAAATGGTGGGAGTGATGGAAAAATTTATGAGATTGAGAATTTAACCCAGGCGGCAGACGGGACGGTGGAAGTGTCAATAGGTCCTGGTAAGAAAAGGAAACTGATTTTCAGTAAAAGAGGCAAACAACAAGCGATGCAGACAGAAGAAGAATGGATTGAGGTAAGAGGGAAAGATAAAAAGAATCGCACCCACAAAGAGAATGAAACGCACGCAATAATCGTCACTGCTAAAAATATATTACCAAAACAGTTTGCGTTGGCTCGTATACTGAGTCTTCACAAAGTAATGGGCATTATCAACACAAGATATTTGAGCCCATATCGTGTAAAAATTGAATTTGATTCGGAAGTACATGCTTCTTCAATTATGAAATGTCAAGAGCTTCTAAATTTAGGCTGGAGATTCCATGCAGCGTCAGAAGTAGGCATCTCTTACGGGATTATAAAAGACGTAGAATTAGACTTGTCAGAGGAAGAAATGTTAAAAGACATTATTTGTCCGGATTCGGTGGTACTTTACTCTATAAAAAGGCTTGATCGCCGCCATACAGAGAACGGTTCTTGGGTGCCATCAGAAACCGTACGTCTTGGTTTTAAGGGTCCTTTTATTCCTACACACGTTAAAATTAATCACATTAATGTTGTAGTGTACCCCTACGTGCACAGAGTCTCCCAATGTTCCAGATGCTGGAGGCTTGGCCACACCCATAAGACTTGTTCTGCGAAAAAAATAGTATGCCCAAAATGTGGTGGAGACCATGATAATTGTACTACAACAAACTTTAAATGTGTTAACTGTCGTGGGAAGCATATGTCGCTATCAAAAATATGCCCTATGTTTATAAAGGAAAAGACTCTAAGGGACATTATGTCCAAACAGAATTGCACTTATAGTCGAGCAATAGAGATTTATAATGCGCCAGCGACAACAACATATAATAAATCATATCAATTGGATCAAAATGTAGAAATAACAAGTTACGTGAGAGAAACTGACTTAGAAGACGGATTATCGCTTAACCTTGATAGAGGTGACACTTATGCTTCTGTGACAAAAAAACCGAGAGGAAAAACGGGTAAGAAGTCTAAGTTAGAGAAAACAAGTACTGGAAGGAAAGACAATAATGAAAAGGAGGATTATAATATGTTTGAACATGGTGACTCTTGTAGTGATAATGATAGTATTATGAATGTAGAAACGGACTTCAATGATGAGAATAGACCCAGAATGAAAAAACAAATTGCGTGGCAAATATTATTTAACAAGTTGAAGAAAATACTTTTGGGAAAATCACTCAGTTCTTGGGAGGACAAAATAAAGGAATGCGGAAGTATTTACTAGAAGAGATTTTATCATTTATCGGGGAATTTATTACTGGAGGGTCAATTGGTAACTTAATAAAACAATTATGAATATCAATGACCAAATAAATATATTGCAGTGGAATGCACAAAGTATTCGTCAAAAAGGTTTGGACTTAGAAGTTTTGTTGAATCGGGAGAAGATACATATTGCCATTATTAGCGAGACCTGGCTGGATAAAGACAAAGACTTTCGTATAAATGGATATAATATTTTCAGAATGGATCGCTGTGACGGATATGGTGGGGTGGCAATTTTAACTCATAAATCAATAAAGGCTATGCAATATAATGATAAACTACTCAATGCGCAGATAGAAATAGTTCATGTCAAGATATTGAACTGTGATAAATTAGAAAATGTGTACTCTATATACTGCCCTCCTTCTGCTAATACTTCCTTAAGAGATTGGAATCAAGTCTTTAGTTTAGCCGGAAGAAAAACTATAATCGCAGGAGACCTTAATGGCCACCATACTAATTGGTCCAGTAAAACTAATTTAAGGGGTGACCAAATTTTCGACTCTTTAGTAGATAATAACTTTATCACTTTAAATGACGGGACCCCTACAAGAGTCAAATTGGTTAATGGCACAGTACAAAAATCTTCCCCTGACTTATCAACAGCTTCTGCAGACATAGCTTTGAAATTTAATTGGAGGGTCTTAAATGAAACTCTAGGAAGCGATCATCTAATAATTAAAATGAATGTAGATTGTGTTGTACCCTATTCACGAGCACGTAAGCGAAATTTCAAGAGAGCTAACTGGGTACATTACAAGACTGTCATTGAAAAAGAGCTTGGTAATTTGACTCTTTCAGAGGACCATCAGTCTGCGTATGATACTTTTATCGGTTTAATTAACAAAGCTGCTGATGAATCTATCCCTTACATCAAAATTTGTGACCATCCTTTGCGTCAAAAAAAGTTTACGCCTAAACCGTATTGGAATCAAGAAATATCTAAAGCTATTGCTGAACGTCGCCGCGCTCTTGCTATTTTCAGGAAAAACCCTACACCAACTAATTTAGAAGTGCTACAAAACAAAATAAGAATTGCACAAAAAATGATTCGCTCTGCTAAAAGTCAGGCATGGAAAACCTTTTGTGATGGAATGGACGTTACAACATCTTTAAGTGAAATGTGGGCTAAGATGAAATGGCTCAAAGGATGTAAATTTGCTAGAAATAGTATAGATCGAGAGACGGCCGAATCTTTATTATGTAGTTTAGCACCTGACTCTTCAGTGCCCGCGGAGCCTATATTTTGTAGCAAAAATCTTCAACTTTGTTCACCAATTTCAATACAGGAACTAACTAACAACATCAAAGACTCGGACACAGCACCAGGGGTGGATGGAATATCATATTCTATGTTTAAAAATCTCCCAGATAAAGCCAAGAAAGTTCTGGTGTCTTTATACAATAGATTCTTATTTTCTAGTTTTGTTCCAAGTCAGTGGAAGGAAATTAAAATAGTTCCTATACCTAAAGCTAATAATAACGTCAGTTCTGCACCAAATATAAGACCTATTTCTTTGTTATCTTGTTCATGCAAGATATTTCATTTAATTATAACGCGTAGAATAGAATGGTATTTAGAGAAAAACGACTGTTTTTCTGAAGATACTGTAGGTTTTCGAAGATTCCGATCTTGTATGGACAATTTAACTAGATTAGTGTCACGAATACAAAGCGGGTTTAGCAGGGGTCAGGTCACAGTGGCATGCTTCTTGGATATCAATAACGTCTACAATAACGTGAATGTAACTAGCCTTCTAAACACTTTGGACAATCTGGGGGTAGGAAGATTATTATGCAAATATCTTTGGCAATTTTTACACGACAGGCAATTAATTCTGGAATTAGATAATAGCGAGCTCATTTGTAGAACCACTGGAACGGGCATAGCTCAAGGGGATCCTTTATCCCCACTCTTATTTAATGTAGCTACTATTCATATCTGTAAACAGTTAAATTCAATATTCATATCGCAGTACGCTGATGATTTTGTTCTTTATACCAGTTTTGACAATATTGATGACGGTATATCTGTCATTCAAGAATCTTTGTTAATATTTGAAACTCTAATCACAAGAATTGGTTTAGATATTTCTTACAGGAAAACTAAATTTTGTGTATTCACAAAAGGAACTAGAAATACAAATAGAATGAGTATAAATTTATTCATAAATAATGAAAGAATCCAACAAACTCAGAGTATTAAATATTTAGGCATGTGGTTCGACAGTTACTTAAAATGGGGTCGGCATATAAATGAAATAAGGGAAAAAGTTCTTAAATTTTTAAATATATTTAAAATTTTAGCAGGTTCGAAATGGGGTATCCATCCAAAATATTTAAGGTTACTTTATATATCTATAATTAGAAGCAGACTTGACTATGGTTCTTTTTTGTATGATAGTAGTGCGAAAATTCATTTGTATAAGCTGGATAAAGTGCAAAATCAAGCGATGAGAATAATAGGCGGTTTTATAAGGACTACGCCCATTCACGTCATGGAGAGCGAGTTGTGTCTTCAGCCGCTTTTTATTCGAAGGCGATACCTGGCTGCTAAATTTTGGCTTAGATCTAAATCAATTAAGAATAACAACACGTTACTTGTAGTAGACGAATTAAATAGTTTATGTCGGAATGAGCTTTGGGGGAGAAAGAAGCTGCCACTGCTGGTTGAGACTCGCCAGACTTACAGTCATTATTCTGTAGATTGTCATACTAAGCCGTTAATTTTTTCTCTTAAAGATTGGATTACGAAATATGATATATCTTTAAATATAAAGACTGCAATTGATAAAGTGATATGTGCCAAAAGACATTTCAATGTTGTCAAATTACATGATTTATGTTGTGAATATGTTAATCGGGTATACAATACACATTATAAGATTTACACGGATGGATCAAAGGATGAGTTGGGCTGTGGATCAGCTTTTGTGGACCCACAGGCCAACGTATGCGCACGGTTTAAATTAAATGCACAGGTTTCAATATTACACTGTGAATTGATAGCGGTATTCGAAGCTCTATCATATGCTGGTACTTTGGAAGTCAGTAAAATTGTAATTTTATCGGATTCCAAAAGCGCCCTTATGCATTTGGCTCGGTTAACCTCGACTTTTCGAGGTCTCCCGATAGCCTACAACATCCTAAAATCCATCCGTGAACTTCATGCTGCAAAAAAGGAAGTGGTCTTCCAGTGGATACCCTCCCACGTAGGCGTCATGGGTAACGAGGAAGCCGACAAAGCAGCGAGGCAGGCCACCACTGAGGGCATCTTGTACCACTGTTCCGCAACCCACACAGAAACATTGAGTTGCGTTAACATGCATATCAGAGAGCAGTGGCAAGAGTATTTTGATGAACGATCACTTTCGAAGGGCATATGGTACAAGACCATCCAGTGTCGGCTCCCTCGATGTCCGTGGTTCGCTTTGACATCCATGGAATTGGACAGGAAAACTATTGTAGCTCTATAAGACTTCGCTCCGGGCACATTCCTTCAAATAAGTTTAAATATATGATGAAGGTTTCGAGTTCACCAAACTGCTCTGAATGCCAAAAAATTGAAGATATTTATCACGTGTTGGCGGAGTGTGTCCGGGGCGAGGCGTTGCGGCGTCAGCTTCCGGTCGATTACAATGTCGGTAACTGGACGAGTATTCTGTCTTCTCCATTTTCTGGGGAGGCCAGAGTGCTCGTTCAGTTATTATATCAGTGTATTTAGAGTTTAAGGAAGGAGATATTATTGTAAGATTGGACGGGGTGACATTATCACAAAGTGACAAAACCCCATATAATAAAGATTTAAAAAAAAAAAAATGAATGTGATCGGCTAAATGCTAAATGTAGATACTATATAATCCGTTCATTTCAAAGTGTTAATTAACTAGATTTTATAGCCAATGTACGACTTCCACTCAAGTGTTTCAATAAATCCCTCTCTATCGTCAAGAAAGAATTTCCGCAGAGGAAAATGGTTCGTGTGTTGGTGATTTATTTTCTGTCGCCTTCCATGATGGCACCAACCTTGGTGGTCTCCGTCTTGCCGGTGCCTGCGGGCCCTGCCGGCGCCCCCCCGAACTTGAGGTGCATAGCGCACATCAGCGTTAGGTAGCAGCGGTCCGTCAGCGGGGTGATCACCAGCCGACCACTGGTGGTCACATGCAACGTGTATCAAACAAATAATTATTATTAAAAAATAATTTATTCGACTGACAAATTTTATCTAACAACGATGATACACCAATAAATAAATCAATACAATATTTTCTTAAGTTTTCACGACTAGTATAACATATATTAGACTCCCATAGAGTAAATAATAACTACAAACTAAAACTAAATAATTCAAATGAACAAATTGGCGGTAGGCTAAATAAAACTTTTACAATACTTTAGTGTTTTGTACTATTTAAATATAAATAAAAAGCTTATAAAAAATGTATTTTTTTTTCTAAAATGATGCACCTTAGTGATACAACATTAAAATTACAGTCTAATCTACGAAATAGGACTAATGAGTAATTTAAATCTGACCTAAAATAACTAGATATGAATTCGGGTTCTTAAACCAAAATACATTTGGTATATTAAATGTACTCCCCTGGAACAATAAACAAAACGAAACTCACCTATTCCCGAGATATTCGTTCTGGTACATGAAAACGGAGTTGAGCGCCTTCACGTCGCAGTGGTTCTGGCTGAACTGGCGGTAGTACGCCGACGTGTCCAGGCGGCCCTCGTCCTGGTACACCTCGGCGGACTCGCCCTCCTCCAGGGGCCACATGTCCTTGACAGCCTCGTAGTATCTGAAACCAGGGTTAGTGGAAGTGATAACTTCCTGCGGGAGGGTAAACCGTTTCGTTACGTAACGCGTTACGGCGCCAGTCTGTCTGGCTTCCCTTTCTCTCGCGCATACGGCAGCGGTAGGCAGGCTCGTCCTCTCTCGCTCTAACACACAGCGCTAGTCGTATTTCTTCTAATGTGCTTATTCAAGAATTGTCACTAAGAATTAAAAAAAAATACATAATCAAAAAACGGATAGCTATTTGGTCCAAAAATAACTCGCTACTATTAAATCCCAAAAAATCAAAATACATTATTTTTGGTAGTAAGCATCAACTTTCACATATCAATCCTTTACAACGAGTGATGATAATGGACAAACCAATAGAGAGGGTCTTTGAAGCAAGAAATCTGGGCTTATATGTAGATTGTGATCTTAGATATGAAAGGCATGTAGCTCACTCAGTAAGAACCTGTTTTTATAAGCTCAAAATTCTATATAAAATAAGGCCATATTTAAACGAAGATCTTCGGATTGAATTAGTAGAGTCTTTAGTCTTATCACGTCTAAACTTTGCTGACGTAGTGTTTGGCCCTCGCCTGTTAGCCAGAACTAAGCGGCTTATTCAAAGAGTGCAGAATGCTTGTGCACGATTCTGCTTTAATATACCATTAAGGGATCACGTAACACCTTATTTGAATAGGCACTCAATTTTAAAAATGATCCATCGTCGCAAGCTCCACTTAGCGTGTCTTCTTTTTGGGGTTGTTAAACACAGATCTCCTTCTTATTTATATGAGAAGCTTTCTTGGTCATCTAGCAGAAGACAAATTGAAGCCCGTCAATGTGCAATTCAGCTTACTATGGAACGCCACAAAACAACCGCATTCAGAGGAAGCTTCCGCTATGCAGCTTCAAGGTGTTGGAATAATATTCCTCCACCGATTAGAAACGTACGTTCAGTTTCACTTTTCAGGGTCAAACTTAAAAATTTTTTGAATGTACACCAAATTGCACAGGCTAATCTAAGACAGGACACAAGTGCTATTTGAATTTTAATTTACATTAGTTTTATACATTAGTCTCTATTCTATTATCATTTTTTTAATGTTATCTTTTAATATGTTATAGTTTTTTATCATTATTATTTTATTGCATTGTACATTATGTATTATTTATTATGTGTGTTGTATTGTCCTTCGTGACTTCACTTGCTGGTCCCAGGCGGAAGAACAGCGCTGGCCTTAATTGGTCAGCATATGCTGAGACTGGGTCCAATTTTAGGACTTATTCTGTTTATATTAGTTTACTGTTTGATATTACTCTATGTTGTATTTGTCCTAAATAAAATATATCTTTCTTTCTTTCTTTCTAAACATGTCGGAGGGAAGCTATAATTGGTGTATTATTGTTTGGATGTATAACGCACAATATTATTTGTTTACATTTTAATTGCTTCTAAAATTGTTAATTTAATTTGGTTTGATGTCTTTAATGTTTCTATAACTAAAAGATCGTTCTAACCTAATAAATGTTAGGAATATTGTTATTTAATAAACGACCAATCAGAGCAGAGCATATGGCGGAGCGGGGTCAGACGCCTTCTATACTTTGGTAGTATCTACTTCGGTAGACTGAGGAATTTTTGTGACACATTTGATTGGTGACTACAGGTCAAGTTGGACCTTTGAGAATTGTAAAGAAAGTATTGAAGTTGGAAGTATGAGCGATGCCCTGAACCCGCTGCTCGGTCTAAACTATGTTAAAATGTCTTTCAAATCTAAATTAAAAGTGTATAAACCGTGGCTATCGTGTTTTATGCTCGCATTTTATCCTGATGACGCCCACTTAACCTGCAATAACTAAAGGAGATGTCGTGAGAACGAAGCCTTCTCCGACAAATAAAATAAAATTCAAGTAATAACCTAAGTTATTCTCAAGTAAAACAATTTCAATATTAAGTTTAGATTAGTTTACGTTATCACTTCTGTCGGGCGTCCCGAGACGCATATGTTTTTCCTTTTTTTTAAAAATTTTAATGGAGTGATCATTTACATGTTTTATAAAAAAAAAAATTATTATTTATGTTACATTTTTCTGACTATAATTAAAAAGATATATCAAATCTATGATATTAGTGAATTGTAAACATGCCGTGTCTATTGAAACTATAAAAAAAAAACCAATTGGAATAGACATATAAACGACGGAAAACATGACGCATTTTTTTAATTTTCTTGTGTGTTGTTCGGGATTCACATAAAAACTACTGGAACAATTTCGATGCGGTGTCCGGTGATCGACAGAAACTTCTTAGACTAAAAACCTGTGCTACTTTTTGTCCTGGGAATCCCGCACGAATTATTTTGGGAGCGATTTAAAATGACCAGATTAAAAAAAACGAATTCCATTGTGATTAGGAAACAAATGTGTGATTTTTTTTATCCCGGGTGGTAATTTTCTTACGTGGAAATTAGCTTATTCCAACACAGTTTTCAAAAACAATTGCTGCGGTACTTTGTACGAACGAAGTCACTGGCATATCCTAGTTATAAATAAATGTTTGAGCCGGAAGTAACCGAGTGTCGACAATTTGCCGACAACTCCCGAACAAACCCGAGTGCGCGTGTGACGTCACCATGGTAATTTCTCATAAAAAAAACCATTCGTACCTGAGAACCTCCTTCTATTCGAAGTCTGTCAAAAACTTTAAATAAGAGGAAGAATTTAGTGTGATGGCTGTAAGAATTACCTCAACTGACATATCCATTGGAAATCGGTGACGTTCTTGACGCCCTCCTCGACCAGGGTCCAGGTGACGTCACGGGCATGCACCTCGATGACGATCAGCGCGCAGACGACCTCCCTTTGGAAGAACGTCAGGTCGCCCTTCACGAGAGCTCTCAGGCTGTCCAGCTGAAACCGTGAGACTACGTTTTAACGGTTTTAAGCGTGGTAATTTATTACGTTTTGGTTTGTCCGAAGTTTCGGCCGCTTTTCAGTGGCCGTGGTCACGGACGACAAAGGTGACATTTGTCCAGCAAGTATTGTTATAGTTTTATTTAGCCTACCGCCAAATTGTTCAACAATTCCCAACTCTAACCCACCTGCATCAAGTTCTCCTCGTAGAAGTACTCCATCCTGTAGTCGGCTATCCCGCCCTCGACGCCCGCGGTCCAGGCGGTCTGGCTGCCGGCTATCACCACTTGTCCCGGCCACCGGAGCACCCACTCCGCGCGCGGCATCGTCCACAACTCCTTCAGACCATCCACCAGGGTCAGACGAACTGGAAACAAACAAACTCCCCTAAGCATCAAAATCTTCTCTTCCATACAATGATACACTCTATATAGCATTACACCCACTCTCAATAACGACAACAATTAAGCAAAAAGTACGTTTTAAGTTGCCAAAATTAGTAAAAACTGCGCAACTGTGTACGTGTTTTTATTGCTTTATTATCCTGACCCGTAATAAACTCGACTGTCGACATCATCATGCATACAGAAATTTCTAAGAAATTCCGAAATACGGAAATTTCTAAATACTGCTTTTACCATAAAGACGCCTCATATATTGAGGTATGAATAAAATAAGTAAAAAATACAACAAAATTACTGGTGCAGCAAAAGACATCAGACAAAAATAACAGACTTCTCTCCATTTAACGACAACTCTCTTTGACGCCATTAAATGCACAGTCCGTTCAGTGTCCCTATATAGAGTTTGTATTTACATTCCATTACATATATTTTTACTACTAGGACAAACATCGTATGAGTATCAAGTTGATTCATTTACGACATAACCAACCATTTTGAAAACATAATATATCACATTTACTGCAAATATAATAACTACAATTTTCGAAGAGCTTTAACGCCTTGTGATAATTAACACAAAAATTATTTGATTAAAAGATGCCAAACTACCCATCACAATCCTAGCATCGGTAAATATCGTCGAATTATAACGGAAAGATTTTTGGTTCAAATCCCACTAGACATCCTTGGTAAACTTTAAAAACTTCGATCAATGATCGAAGTTTAAAAATCAGTGCACACGTGTGACTTGACTACATTCATATTTAGTTATTTTTTTAGCGGATTCTAGACTCGGGTTAACGTCAAAATTAAAATAATATAGCGAAGTTAGCTTTGTTTATTCTTCACTGACATTGACTACAGATAAGACGGAATATTGCCAGAAGGCAAAATATTTATTTTTGCTTTTTAGTTTGATGTATTTATCTGTTCAGGAATGACACCTTCGGTGTTGCAAATGCCCATAGGCGATGGTAATGCGCTTTCCATCAAGTGGGCCGGATTGCTGACTTATTATATAATGATGATAACATGTAAAGAAAATGCTTTACTCGTATGCCTCATGGTGTCCTCCAACAGCAGCAACCATTGCTCCACATTTGACGACGGATAGAACTTGTATTTCAACTCCACAACCTCCCCCTCGCTGGAATGCATGTGACTGATCTTCAGATCCGGTTCAAATGTTACCTGAACCAGTTGATGTCAAATAAACTCAAGGTTTTTATGGCGACATACTTCAGACCAGTGTTTTTCAACCCGTCGGTCGTGGGACCCCCTAGGGGGGTCGCAGAACCTTGCTCGGGGGGTCGCCGGCTTAAGAGAAAAGCAATTTAAGTTTATATCTCATACTTAGGTACTTTCTAAACAGCTTTTTGCAGAGGATAGGTCGTAATAATTTATATAGGTAACAAAAAAGGGAAGACATAAACATAGTCATTTAAATTACTAGCTTTTTGTCTGTCTATGGCCCAAGGTGATCGCCAAAATTTTTCAACATGTAAAGGGGTCCCGAAATCAAAAAGATTGAAAAGCACTGCTTTAGACCTGCTGGTGGCAGCCATCCAGACTGGAAATGGTCTAACACCTGGTCGTGTGTTTTGTCGTCTCTTACGCAGGAAATTGTTTTATTACTAGAGTAATAGCAAAATTGAGCCCCAGGTGTAAGAAAGGTACCGCACCTTTGACCAATCCCCTAGATATGGAATACCTTGGCGATGTTCTCGAAGCACTTCCTGAGGTGCGGCTGCACTGCCTTCGGGTTCCTGGACTGCGAGAGTATCTCGAGCAGCTCGTCGTCGCTGAGGAAGAAGAAGCGCGGGAAGCGCAGCCGCTTCAGCTCCATGTACTCGTTGAGGCCCCTGGACACCACGTCCAGGAGGTGGAGCGCCTCCACCAGGCTGTCCAGGAGGCGGCTGTCCGGGCATATTATCATTATCTGAAAATTTCAATTTTGAAAGCTTTTAGATTGTACCAGCGGACCTGGCAGACGTCGTTTAGCTTGAAAAAAATAAAAGCCCAGAACCCGATTCCAGCGCCGCCTACCGGTTCCAAACCAGCCGGGAATCCCATCACACACAAGAAACATCAAAATCGTTCTAGTGATTTAGGAGTTCATTGACTGAGCGTCTGAGTGCCTGAGTGAGTGAGTAATATTTTCATTTATTGTCCAATATGTTTACAATCGTATACATTTCTTCTTGCTTGTTGTGGCGGAGTGTTGGTACTTTCTGGTAGTAGGGTGAAGAAAACACACCTTGTCGCTTTCACGGATTTATTCCCGTAGTAGTTTGGCTTGGATGCTGATCCCTGGTTGCAACTTAAATATATATTTGTGAGCGTTATTTATAGTGACTTTATTATATTAAAGTAGCCTAAAGTAGGCCCCGCAGCGTCAGCAAAACGCTGTACGTTGAACCGTACATACATTAAAACACATTCGACTGTGGCACAGATATCTCATGGGTTTGTTCATGCCGCATAGTAGTATAGAATATATTAAGTTTTGATACATAGTGCCATTTTACAAAACGTGCGTCGTACAACGTTTTTGGTACAACACAAACAAACACAAATATCAGGTTTCTAATAAGCAAATGCAAATGGCGCCACGTGCACGCGGTAAAAATTATAACGACATCTATCGTCTCATTTTCTCTATAGTATTAAAGTGAGACCAATGTATTGATCAAAAGCGCTTCCAAGGAGGTTCAATTATTCAGGTTATTTGTTTTCGTAGCGTGAATCCTTGGTAGTTTTTTTGTTATTCACCTCGTACCTATTTTCCGCATGTTCCGTTGTATGATGACTAATTTTTACGCAAATGCATTATTTTGAACAAATGTGATAGAAAAAAGTATTTCCTAGCTAACAACATAACATCACTAACAGTTCAAACCCTATGTCAGAAACCCACTATAGCCCTTTATACTACACTAGTTGTGCCCGCGACTTCGTCTGCGTGTTTTTTGTTGCTGAACCCATATAAAAGTAGCCAAGTTACTTACAACATCAGTTATCGCAACTACACGTCGCATCAAAATCGGCCCAATAGTTTCTGAGATTAGCCGGAACATTCATAGACACACAAAAATTTGAAAAATTGCTTTTTCGGAATCTCTTGGTCCTTCATTTTTTTCACATTTTTATATTGACTTTAGAAACAGACACTTCAGTTTCATTTATCTATATAGATACGTCACGGGACTCGCCTTGGGACAAGCGGCCGCGGCGCCCATGATCCTGCGCCATATCCTCTCCATGGTGCCATACTTCTTGGCTTCGAGGGGCAACTGACGCGATATGTCTTCCGACGTAAAAATCGGCTCCAAGTACATCCATTCCCTACGACCAAATAGTTTTCAAGCCAATTACAGTTTTATTTTATAGTTGTAAAAACTAGCTTCTGCCCGCGACTTCGTCCGCGTGTTGCAGTTTTTTAACTATCCCACGGGAACTCTTTAACTTTTCGGGATCAAAAGTATCCTATATGTTGACCACGGATATAAGCTATCATCATACAAAATTTCATTTAAATCGGTCCAGTCATTTCGGAGATTAGCCACTACAAACAGACAAACAGAGAAACAAAAAAATTTAAAAAAACCTAAATTAATTCTATGTCACTTCTTACATCCCCCTGACTCGGTGTGGATGCAGGGACGGTGGTTATATCGAATTTCGATATATTATAAAGAAAACTCCATATAAAATTATTATCACAACCGAATATATTTTCTTCCCAATTGACATTACATTTCTCACTTTTTCTATACATAAAGTCAAACGACAATAAACACAGCAAAGAGTTTGTACATACTCCCGCCCAAGACCAAATTGACCTTTGGTCTTTAAAAAAAATACATATATGTATAATAGGTAATAGACTCTCAACCAACAGTTTACAATATATGTCTGTTTACCCACTTAAATATATTCTATATATTTTTTATTAAATCTCCTACGTTAATTTATTATAAACATTACACAAAAAGCCCTTTAATTAATTAAAACATTATAATCATATTTAAATCACATACATTAAGAACTTTATAACAATAATCAAAATATTAAAATAACTGAAACTTGAACTTCTACAATAACTTAACTAAATACCTCTCTGTAATTATATGTGTACTATGTACTTTGAAATAACATAAACAATCTCTAGTTATCGTGACCAAACTTATCACTCGCAAATTGGTAAAATACAGATTTTAGAAATAGATCTTTTGATTGACCCGGTTTTTGTTTTTAAAGTAACCATCCGAATTAAATTATCACGACCTTTATGAGTAGCAATTATTTTGCCATAAAGCCATCGCGAGGAAAATAATAACCATTTATAACGATGGAAAAACCGTAACATATATTCATTTGATCTGTGAAACCATATTGGTATTAGGTAAACTAACCCCTTTACATGTTGCAAACGTCTCAAAGAATTCATACAATAAAGCTTACAATAATCATCCAACGAAATTCTTGTTTTCATATTATAAACTATCATCATCAACATTTCATCTATCTTCATTGTCATTTCTTTCTTCACAACATACTTTACTTTTTTATTTCTAATTTCTTGTAGTAAATCATTAATATTTATTGTCCCCCTTTGTATATCATATCCTGCTTTATTTGACAAACTGTTCAGTCCTTGATATATCTTCACTCCTTTTGTAACATTTTGACATCTCATGAAGAAGTCATTCATATAGAAACTATTATTTACCCTTACAGTTGTTAATTTACGTTCTACTTCTTCCTCTGCCGCTATTGGTTTTAAAGATGTTACCCCCAGACACAGCGTATCTGCTTCCTCCTCTTCAGTTTCCAATTGTTCTTTAGGTAATTCTACATCTAACTGATTCTCTGGAAATCTTTTTATTACATCATCCTCTATCATTCTGCAATGCATAGCATTTATTTTAGGTGTTATGTTTGTACTTGTCTGGACTACTCCAGACAATATCCATCCCAAACTCGTAGCTTGGGCTACCACTAAGTTACAAGGACTTCTTTTTAAGCCAGTTTGTATAACACGACTGTATACTTCTGCTCCCAACAACATATCTATACGATTTGGCATATAATATTGAGGATCAGCTAAATCCATATTATTCAACTCTTCCCAAAGTAATCCTTCCACTTCCTTAGAAGGCAAAGTTGTAGTAATATTTTCCAATACATACGCCTCAATCACCAAAGAAAAATTCATATCAACCAGTGACCTTATCTCTAAGTTAACCATAGCCTTTGAAACAATATCTTTATGTCCTCCTAATCCTGAAATCTGACATTTAATGGGTATTTTCTTTAAACTTAAACACTGTACAACTGATTCGGTAACAAATGATGACTGTGAACCTTGATCTAATAGAGCTCGAACAGTGTGACTTAAACCATTTCTTGATTTTACTTCGACAAGTGCTGTTGCTAGTAGAATCTGATTATTTACCTTTCCTGTTGACAGACATGTTATAGGTGTCGCTGTCTTTCCCATTAATGTAGAATTTGTAGAATCTTCAGCCTGCTCACCCAATGACTCTTTCTCCGCAGAATTAATAACGTTATCTCCTTTTGATTCATTTGAAGAATGAAGTAATAAATTATGTTTCTGTTTACACACGCGGCATTTTATTGGAAATGTACAGACCTTTACAGAATGATTACTACTCAAACAATTAAAGCACAAACCATTTTCTTGAACGAATCTACGACGTGCGGCAACATTTTCATTCAAAAAACCCTTACAATAAAATAATTTGTGACCTTCATAACAAAATGGACACTGAACCTTTGTTACATGCATAGTATTAAATTTATTAAAGTTTTGAGGAGGGCGATAAAAATTGTTATTTTGTTGTTTTTGAATTAAATTTGGTTTCTTGTCTAAAAATTCAATAGCTCTATATCGACTAGTCAAAAAATCTTTGAATTCGTCAAATGAAGGTAAGTCATCGGAAGATTTTGAGTTTGTAAAGTTAAATTCCCATTGCCTTCTTGTTTCACTATCTAACTTAAGCGTAAGAATATGTATAATTAATACATCCCAAGTACTTACATCAATTCCGAGATCAATCAATGTGGCCAAACAATCATTAGTAGTATCTATCAGTTCCTTAATACCCCTTGCAGTTTCTGATTCTAGGTTTCTCTGACTCAAAAAACGTTTCAAAACATGATGACAAATGTATTTTTTGTTATTATACCTTTCTTCTAATAAAACCCAACATCTAGTATAATTAGACCCCACAATAGGTATATGTTTAAGTAATTGTTCGGCTTCCCCTGACAAACTAGCCTTTAAATAATGAAGCTTCTCTACATTGTCTATATTAGTATTATTATAAATCAAAGACTTAAACAAATCGCGAAACGAACACCATTCAGAATAATGCCCTGAAAATGTTGGCAAGTTAATCTTCGGTAACTTTATCGAAGTAGGTTTATTATATTTATTTGTTTCCTCACATTCCTCAAAGTCAAAACTTTCTAATTTTCTATTTAATTCACCTCTATAGTTATAATAAATTTCCTCGGTTTCATCATAAACATCCCTAACAATATAGTCTGTAGTCTTTAAAATTTTAATATCCGAAATTTGTATCAACTCCTTATGTCCCTTTGTAAACTCCTGCCACTGTTTTTCTACACTATCTAACCTTCCTACTACATATTCTTTCGTTATCCTATCCTTCGGCGACTTTTTAAAGTTAACCTGCGCCTTTCTTATCCTTTCACTAAGTTGCTCTTGAAAAAATAATAATTGTTCCATTTTTGTTACCGTACAAAATTATTAATTATAAAAAACACCAGTATTAATGAGCATTAACACTAAGATACATATCTAGACATCTTTCATATTATTGTTACATAAAATGTTCACAAATACCCCTCTGTCCCCTAAATGATTAAAGTCAATTTTATTTTATTTCCAAAGTTCAGTTTCTTCTATATAGTTCTTTCTTCTTCTCGAAAGAAAAAAAACAAAACACTACTCACAAATTGCTATCACTCGCTTCCCTTCTAGAATTTTCCACGTATGATAATGCCAATTTCCTCCCGTAGACTGACGATCCTCCCACCTGCAGGCCGTACCTCGACGTGTGTGTGCATCCAGTATTATCCTCAACCCGGCACCCACTCCGCCGTACGTCCCTTATGCACGTAGATTTGGTAACGTCGCCTTAAATCTGCTAGCCCTCGTCCATGCGAAGCCGTACCTCGACGCATACGTAAACTTCTATGACCCAAAACGTATCGCCGTACGCCTCTCTGATGCATGAACGTATGAAGTTCTCCTAGAAACCAACCGCCCTTGATCCCCCCGGTTGTATTTATATATTCGAGGTTCGGCACCAAAATGTGGATGCAGGGACGGTGGTTATATCGAATTTCGATATATTATAAAGAAAACTCCATATAAAATTATTATCACAACCGAATATATTTTCTTCCCAATTGACATTACATTTCTCACTTTTTCTATACATAAAGTCAAACGACAATAAACACAGCAAAGAGTTTGTACACTCGGTTTTTAGCAAACAATTTATTGCACTAAATTCGACCTCAACAGTTTTATTATATGTATAGATTTTTGGATGTCGATCAGCTATTCATATCAAAATCAGTCAACACAGACAGAAATAACGATATCTAATCAGAGATCCAGAGAGAACTAAAAACACAGAGGAAAGAAATAGTAATTTAAACATGAAAAACGTATAACTAACATACTGTTACGAGTTTAGCCGGACTCGAATTAAAATGCCGTTAGAATTAATGTAGGGTTTATTAGAACTATACAAACACGTATAACACAGGTATAAATTTAACAGAACGCAACAAATGCAAATGTAATGCAGAAGGTCGTAATTCACAAAACACAATAAAATCTGAAAAAACAAAAGACTACTAATATTTTGACTAATATTTTCTTGAGTTTTCGGTACTAAAACTACGTTTTAGCGGGTTTAAACGCGGTAGTTTATTGATTTTCTTCCTCGATAAATGGGCTTTGTAACACTGAAAAAAATTTCAAATCAGACCAGTAGTTCCTGAGATTAGCGCGTTCAAACAAACAAACTCTTCAGCTTCATATATTAGTATAGGCACAATTCGGTCTGCCGAGAGGTTGGCACTAACTTCTGGCACTCGATCCACTCGTCCAGCACCGTCTGCGTGAGCCGGAGCCTGTCGTCCCACTCCTGGATGCGCAGCTCGAATGCCGCCTTGAACGGGCTGAAGCCCAGCTGCTGCGTCGCCAGCAGGTGCTCGTCCAGCAGCTGCAGGGTCTCGTCCGCTATCTTCATTATGAACGTGCCTGCGCACAATCCTCATATACATGTATTTACATTTATATGACAAATTGTCATTATACATTGTCGCATGATTGATACATATCTAATATATAAAATTCTCGTGTCACAGTTTTCGTTGCCATACTCCTCCGAAACGGCTTGACCGATTTTGATGAAATTTTTTGTGCTTATCCGGTATCTATGAGAATCGGCCAACATCTATTTTTTCATCCCCCCAAAATGTTAGGGGTAGACCACCCCTAATTTTTTTTATTTATTTTTTAGACGAAATTTTTAATTTCTATTTTTTTATGATACAACATACAAAAATACATACAACCATAGATTTTCAACCCTCTACGATCAACCCCTATTTTTTACCGGGCAGGACGACGTCTGCCGGGACAGCTAGTGATATCTATATTTATAAATATTGATATTTTTACATGTGTTACGTGTTCGTGTGGGCGAACCCTTAACTCACATCGTTTGCTTCACACGATACGACTCATCGATCTTCCACGAAGATCATACGATGTCGTAACATCGCACAAACCAATAAAGGGTCCTCGGGACATACCAGCGTCGTCTTTTGGTGCTCCATCGCGGAGAAGTCCAGACGTTAATATTAAGTTATAATTAAGTACCTAATTGTAATTAATTAATAAATGTATTAAAATATATCTTATTTTTTAAAACATCCTCCGACGGCCAAAGAACGTAACTCATGTTCTCTTGCCAAATTTAAAAGGTCTATTTTGCTTGCATTAACTGACTTAGATGGTACACTCGAGCTAGAATAAATTACTTTGCTACATCTCTTCCCATTAATGAATAATCTTACATTTTCTTTGGTTTGTTTTTTGTAATATGTTTGTGAATTAATTTTGTATTGTGTTTGTACCTCTTGTGTTTTTATTAATCTTGTAAATGTTATCATGTGGACAACGTCGTTGGCTTCAGTATTATTATCACATTGTATTGTAACTTTTTTATTTATTTCATACTAGCGACCCGCCCCGGCTTCGCACGGGTGCAATGCTGATACAAAATTAAATACACTACAGAAAAACTATGAACGTTGTATATAAAAACATAGCGGCCCGCTCCGACTTGCACGGGCATCACTACATAGAAACCTCTAAAATTAGCAATGTTGCCTTAGTATATGATGCATGTATTATACATATAAACCTTCCTCTTGAATCACTCTATCTATTGGAAAAAACCACATCAAAATTCGTTGGGTAGTTTTAAAGATTTAAGCGCACATAGGGATATAGGGACAGAAAAGGCGACTTTGTTTTATACTATGTAGTGATTTTATATTGTAGCTGTTTGTTGTTCCTTTCATCATTTCATTTGTTAGGTTTATTGAAGTTTATTTATTTGTTATAATAATTATGTATTACATAATTACAATTACTTTTATTAATTATGATTTACTTTTTATGTCTTATATTAACAAAATTGGGTCGTTATGGTCTTACGCCAAAAGGAAGGTTTGCACTGAAAATCGGCGTTGTGTCGGACATAATTCCGGCACAACAATATGCTGAGTGCGAACCTTGTTTGCTGAAAATGCGGCGTACAAATTCACAAATAAAGTTTTTTTCTTTCTTTCATATTATCGTATCTAAGAATACTGTTTAAATATGTAAAACCTTTTTAATATTTGTAATAAGCGTAGTGGTTATATGATTATTCTTGTTTATTATTAATCTTAACTGCTGTCATTATCAACATTGCATTTTTCTTTTTTCACGTTTGTATATTTCACAAAAGTAACATTTATTAAAATGTGGACAAGTACTATTTCTTGTACTTGTGCAATCAAGTACAGTTTAATGTGACGAACCTTTTCATACCGCGACTGTACAAAGATGCTGTTGCTAGGTTTGAAAGGAGCAACTCACCCGTGTTCTTGTAGGGCGTCATCTCCATGGTCTTGGTGGCCCAATCCGCCTGCATCTTGTCCAGGGACTGTTCGATGACGTACTCCTTGGACGCCAACTCCCCGATGTCCGCGATCAGCTCCCCGTGAGCCGCCACGCCTTGCTTCAGGCACATTTGGAATGTTTGCTTTTCGTTCATCGTTACGGTTATACCTGAAATTAATAATAATAAATGTATTTCTAATGGAACAGAGAGCATGAAAGTAGAGTAAACGCTGTCGAGATGCGAGCACTGCGCAAAATCTGCGGAGTGACGAAGTAAGAAAGAGAGTTGGTCTGAAAGAGAGTGTCGGGGTGAAGGTAAGGAAAGGATTGCTCCGGTGGTTCGGCCATGTGGAAAGAATGTATGATGAAAGAATGACTAAACAGATATACAATGCAAAAGTGGATGGATGCAGAAGTCGCGGAAGGCCACGACCCACCTTCCATGATCAAATTGATCATGTGTTAGCAGAAGGTGATGTTAGGAGCCTTAAGAACAGACGAGCGTGCATGACAAGAGCTATGAATGTCAAAGGAGCAAGTGAGGTGTGTAAGAGTAAGCCTGAATGGCGTTCTGTTGTTAGTGCCTACCCCGCAAGCAACCTGGCGTGAAGTTATTTTTTTTTTTGATAATTCCAACGGCATTTTAAACTCGTATCACACAAATCCTTAACAATATCAAATTATTCGAAAAAACGTCCGACAATCAATACAGTTAAACTCACCAGCCCTTTCCATAAATTCGTTCCAATGACGCTCCTTCATGCCCGGGTTCTTCACGGCTTGTATTATGGGAATCAGCGGTCTGAACTCATCTATATCATCCTGTAAACGAATGTATTTATATTATAACAAATCAAGTTAATAATAACGTATGTGTATAATAAGTTTTCACAACTAAGTTAGTTCAGGCTACCACAGATTAAATAATAATCCCAAACAAAAATCAAAACTAAATAATTAAAATGAAACAGTTGGCGGTAGGCTAAAAAACGTTGACAATACTCATTGAAACTTGACATATTTATCTTCTGTTTTAACGGCAACTGAAAAGCGGCCGAAACGTCGGATAAACCTAAATAAAATAAATTACCGCGCTTAAAACCGTTAAAACGTAGTTTTATTACGTTAAAACGTATTTAAGGAACAGTGTGAGCTTAAGTTGAACGATATAATAAGGAAGGTTTTGTTGTTAAAGTGAATGTTATGATAAGGAAACGTAGTGGATTGAAAAAAGATGTTACAAAAAAAGTTGAGAAAGGAATGTTAAAATGGTGCTGACATTTAGATAGAATGGATATAAGGAGACTAACGAAACAAGTGTATTACAACAGTGTGGATGATGGTACAGTTGCTGCGGGTACAGTACGACGTACTTGCCATGAGCTAATCACGGATTTTTGACAAAACGTACAGTTAAAAATCACCTATGATGAACGTTATGTATGAGGAAATTAATGAAACCAGATGAGGATGAAGATGTATGTCGGGATCGTAGCACATGGAGATCCAACGTCTCTGGCTACCCCTATGGGAGTCAGTCGTGATAATACGTATGCATGTAAGTTAGATAAGTATTTTTTATATTGTATAATAATACTAGCTGTCCCGGCAGACGTCGTCCTGCCCGGTAAAAATAGGGGTTTGTCGCAGAGGGTTAATAATTTAGGGTTGTATGTATTTTTGTATGTTGTATCATAAAAAAATAGAAATTAAAAACTTTGTCTAAAAAATAAAAATAAAAAATTAGGGGTGGACTACCCCTAACATTTAGGGGGATGAAAAATAGATGTTGGCCGATTCTCATAGATACCGGATAAGCAAAAAAAATTTCATCAAAATCGGTCAAGCCGTTTCGGAGGAGTATGACAACGAAAACTGTGACACGAGAATTTTTTATATCACTACATAGTATAAAACAAAGTCGCCTTTTCTGTCCCTATATCCCTATGTGCGCTTAAATCTTTAAAACTACCCAACGAATTTTGATGTGGTTTTTTCAAATAGATAGAGTGATTCAAGAGGAAGGTTTATATGTATAATACATAATATAATATAACCGTAATTAATTTTGTATCAGCATTGCACCCGTGCGAAGCCGGGGCGGGTCGCTAGTTAGATATAAAACAAATTGAATACGTCAGTTTAATTACATTACAATTGTCATAAAAAAATACATATACAATGTAATTAAATCATATCGTTACGAGTTACGGGACTCGAATTAAAATGCCATTGGAATCACTATAGAATTTATTAGAACCATAGAAACACGTATGACACAGGTTCAAATATAACTGGACACAACCAGTATAAACGTAATACACGATTCAATAACACGCGCAAAGTCCGTTACTACATAGCTTATCGAATGTACACACGTCTTGTTTCGCTTGTGTCTATCGCTATACTGCGTCACCCCTCCGTCGCGGCATTGCTTTATACAGTCAAATATGTCTCGACACAATACTCGACCGCTTGGAGGATTTCTTAGAACCAGCTTGTATTATACAAGACACCTGGCAGTGATCACAATACAGCAACAGGCCCTAAGAGAATACAATACGCAATGGGCTATTTCTAATTACAAATTTTAAACACCAAGTAAACAAAAGAAGATAATAAAGTGTGTGTTTTATAGCAGGCAGGCGTGCATTCACTTTTGTCGGCGTGTAACAATATTTAAATTTTAAAAATCCTCTTTTGAGTAAGGCGTCTGCTCCATAACTTCTTAATATTTTCTCAAAAGAAGAGACTTCCGAATGTCCACTCACCCGTATGGTGATAGCGACCTGCTGCACTTTGGGCATGTCGGCGAAGGTCCTCACGCACTTGACTATCGTCTTATAATATTCGTTAATTAGAGGTTCTATCGTGTCCGCGTCTACGTACATCAACGGGTTGTCGAACCAAACCTCACGGGACTTCAAGAAGTCTATAATTAATACATTATATTAATTATTAATCATAATAATAACATAAATCAATAAATGGTTCGATATTGTACAGTCGCGGTGTGAAAATGTTTGTCACCTTAAAGTCGAACTTTTCTTGCACGAGTACAAGAAACCACCGCTAACATTTTAATAAAATGTTACGTTAATAGAAAACATGAAAAAAGAAAAATGCAATGTTGACAATGACAGTCACCGAGATAAAAAATTGTTTTAATAATCAGAAACAAAGAGGATACATAATCACTACTACTACTAATATTAAAATTTAAAAAATTAATTACAATTAAATAATCTCCTTAGACAAGATATAAATTTTTTCAATTCACTTTGATCTTAGTAATTTTAAAATTGTCAAATAGTCAAACAAAGTTTTCTGCGGAACAGCCTGTTCTGTGACTTATTTTTGTGCTCGCGAAACGTTAGATGAATCAATTTGAAACTGGCGAACTTTTTCAGACCACGACTGTACAATGCGAAAAAATCGGGGAGGCTGCTTTAAACCAGGAAATTCTGAAAACGCAATTTTTAGAAAATGTTGTTTGGCTATCTGTTCGAGGTTCACGTGAAAACTACTAAACGGATTTGAATGAAACTTGAAAAGGGCCTAGCATATATCCCAGGGCAAAACTTGGGATACTTTTTATACCAATAAATTAATTCATGCCCGTGGGATAGACGAATATAGAGAAAGAAGCTGCTGTTGCTGTTCCACTTTTTGGTTCGGGCACGGCAGTGAAGCCAACGAACTTTCGCTTGCACAATTTGTCTATTATTTCTTATCCAAAAACAGACTAAATATTGTTCAAACTAATATTACTACCATCTCACTTCTCCACCTTGAAGAGCAAAGGCTAAGAGAAGAATACAATTTTCAGCGTTGAGGCTGCCTGTGGTAAGAAGCGACAAATCAACCCACAGCCAGGTGGTAGGGTATTTACTCGTCTGTTTAGCCACCACCCCAGGTCTAAGAGTATTCCGCGCTTTTGCATATGTCCAGCGATGGCAACCGCATTCCATCAGGTGGGCCTTCAGACTGTCTGCTGAATTCATGCAATTTTTATTTTGACATATAATTTTTTTGGCTTTTTTAATCTTTGATACGAATATTATTTTCAACCATTGTAAAGGTGCACTAGAAGATATCGCCGCGGACCATAAGATCTTCTATTGTATATATGTAACTTATATATATGCAATAAAGAACATTCATTAAAAAAAATGAAATTATATGTACCTGAGGCGGTAACCCACAAGTTTCTATATGGTTCAAACTCCTTGACCAGCCGGTTGAGGTCAGAAAACGGCACGACCGGTTGCCCGAACAGCTTCTGGCGCTGGTTCAGGATCCGACCCCAGTCCTGGGACTCCTTCATGCCCTTCCACGCCTTCTTTATGTCGTTCGCGATTTCGTGAACCTGAAGTACGGTTTACAAAATAATTAATATGTAAAAAAAAACTGTACAATTTACAACATCCAAATTAATGTATTTATTGTACAATAGACAATGTGTAAAGTAATTTATGAATAAAAAAAATCGAAATGTGTGCTGGGATATTAGAAGTGAAACTTCCAACGGATAAGTTGAAAAACGAATCGCAACGGACAAGCGGAAAATGAATCGCAACGGACAAATGGAAAAACGAATCGCAACGTACAAGTGTAAAAACTTCATCTGACAAGTGACAAAATGAATCGCAACAAAATTTTATTTTCGTGCAATGCGAAAACTATTGATGATAAAATGAAATAATGTACTACGACTTGGCAGAACACATCATTATCGACAAAAAGTGTCGCGACAGCATATGTCTAACTATTATAGTTATGCCACAATAAGTGTTCTTTTATTTTAAAAACTTAATTAAAATGCCACCGCTAGAAAAGGCTCTTTATTTGTATTTTGGTATTTATCCTTGTCAAAATAAATTATATTTAAGACTGCTTCAATACCTTTATATAACTTTTTGAATTATTCAATTCGGACATTCCATTCGAAAGATATCACGAGTTTAAAAATGAAAGTATTAGACCACGTGACTGTGACACTTTTTCGTGAGCGAAAAATCGTAAGACCCCCGTCTATACAGAAGTTTCACTTCAAAACAATTGCACAGTTAGCAATGTACAAAATAATTTATATGTGAAAATAATTTAACAATATACAAAGTAATTTATTTATATAAATAGTCGTACACTTTAGAATATACGTTTTTACGATTGTAGTAGTGTTCTTACTGAAATTCTAAACATAAAATTCCTTGTACAATCAGCAAAAAAGGTTTCGTTATATTTTGGATAAGTGAATATATTTAACATCAAAAGTCAATGATGAAAGTCAAATCAATAATAATCATTTAAATTGCCAATTTTTGTGAGATCTGACTATTTGGTTTCAGTTAG
The DNA here is from genome assembly GCA_012273795.1 of Dendrolimus punctatus. NCBI lineage: Eukaryota > Metazoa > Arthropoda > Insecta > Lepidoptera > Lasiocampidae > Dendrolimus > Dendrolimus punctatus. The sequence continues at coordinate 1,828,235 of CM022546.1, read as the reverse complement.
ATAATAAATTAATTAACTGATTCTGAAAAATAAGGCGAGATTTGTAGACTACAAGATAGACGAAATTTTATGACAGCGCGGTCATACTGTGCTCCTTATGCCGTCTATCCCCCTCGGTTTAATCCTATTAAATATATATGGGGGATAGTGAAAACTTACGTTGCAAAAAAATGACACAATGAACATAAATGCTATTATATAATGACTAAAGAAAATAATTAAATTAACACAAATGATTCCTCATTCTCACTTTGAATGAGTACGAAATGTATGGGTTTGAAGAAATTTAGTATCAAAATCACGTTTAATACTAATATTTATTATTTCAATATCGTTTAATATTATTTTTTCATAAGTACTTGCCAATAAAAATATATAAAGAGTATTAGTTTATTAATTTTTTTGCTAACCGTACACAAACGCAAAAAACGTCACTAAGCTAATTAATTTATCTGTAACTTGATTATGTTAGAAATAAAACTGATATTTTTTAAATATTGTACAGGTTCCAAGATACGGAATACAAATTACCCTCGAGAAGTCATTCTGCAGCGTGAGCGCCATGCACTGCGCGCTGAACATGTCGATCTTGTCGAACAGCGTCTGCTCGTCCTGCTGGTGAAGCTTCCAGAACTTCTCCTGCTCCTCCTCCAGGAACTCTGTCGTGGTCACGACCTGCAACAGTTCTAGTAGTACTCGATCACAGCTCTTTGGGCCGGCTCTATGGGTGTGACACGCTTTCACAGAATATCGACGTGAAACAATTAACATTTAGCTATTCGAGTTTAGTGCTATGATTGAGTTCCAGTGGCCCACTTTCTCCTTCCCATATACCATTCTCTCATTCTGTTCCTTATTGGCTCAATCTTCCTACTACTTTTGTCTGATACATATCCTATCCTTAAAGCTGGCAGCACGTTGGCTTCAGTCCTGGTAACCACTTTCCATGAGCTCGGCCATCTGCTTCTTTGTCGGCTTTGCAAAAAAAAATTCATAACCCAACATAAAGTCCAAACTCTACCTGAATAAAATGGCGACTACAACTAGTTGAAAAAAATTAAAAAAATCACGGTACCCTTAAAAAGTAACCTAAGTTACTCCCTATAACCGCCGCTATCTGCCAGTGAAAGTCCCGTCAAAATCAGTCCAGCCGTTTCACGGACTAGCTAGAACATCCAAACAGACAGGGAGGAAAAAATTCTAAAAATTGCATTTTCGGAATCTCCAAATCCGAATTATCCCCCCTATTTTTTTTTACATTTATCTTAAATAATTAAGATGTACAGAAGATTAAAAAAACCACCTGCGTTGTTATCTGCAACGGCCATCCGATGGCTTCCCAGAGACAATTGAAGTCTTCATTCTCCAAGGGCGTGAAGAAAGCATCGAGTACTTCATAATCCTAAAAAAATATAAAACCAAAGATATGCAAGTAAAAATATACCGTCCCATCAATAATTATATTGTTACGAGTCGCGAGACTCCAATTAAAAAGCCGTTAGAATTACTATAGTTTATTACAACTATACAAACACTTATAACACAAGGATACAAATATAACCGAACACAACAAGTCCAGACGTAATACAGAAGGTCGTAATTCAGTAAAACGCGCAAAGTCCGTTACTAAAAGAGTCCCGATTGTAGTACACAAGTTTTACTTCTCTCGTAGTTATCGCTCGACTGCCTCCCCCCTTTATCAGGTCATAGTTTTCTACTGCAATGTCCCCATATCTAAGCCGACTTAATCCGATACACCTGACTAAGAACTTCCGTAAAATATTACAATAAAAAAATGGACTGTTTCCTTATCACAATTTTTAAACACAAAGTAAACAAAAAAAGTCCAAATTCCGAAAGGTAATAAAATGTGTTTTTACAGATATTCAGGTGTGAATTTGTTTTTTCCGGCGCCTGGGTCGTAACAATATAATACATACATATCAGCCCATAAATATCCCACTGCTGGGCTCGGGACTCCCATTATAGGGAGAACGGACAGTATACTCGCCACGCTTGTCAGGTTTGACACATCGGTTATCTCGATGTGCAGGTTGCATTACGACGTTTCCTTCACCGTTGTTAGCACGTGGTAATTGTAAATATTACATTAAGTCAGAAAACTGCCTAAATGGTGCATGCGTTCCGGCCAGGATCGAACCCGCGCCCTTTGAGTTTGGGACCCGTGCGCTAGCCATTACGCTAGCACGACTCACGACTTCCACAATGGTATGCAAGAATTAGAAGAATAGTTTCAAATTAGTTACATTCATTTATATTTATTTCTCTTAAAAATGTATTTTTTATAACAAAACTTGTAGTGCAATAGTGTTTATTAATTATTACCAGTGTTTCTAGGGAATAGGATCTGTCTATATAAAATACGTATAAGTTTTTTTTATATTATCTATCTTTGTTATTAGTATTGTTACAAGTGGGGCACCTGCATACCTATCGTTACATACCGACAAAGAAATGCCGCGCACCTGATTTATTGCCCCTCCCCGCATTCGGACTTATTTTATATTTAAAATTTGCAATTGGACAAAAGTCTATTGTTATTGTTTCCGACTTTGTTGGCCGTTCGCAGGAATAATCAGATAGGTGTGCAAATGACTGTTTCTCGGAAATCTACAGGTGATTCCGAGTGCCGAGCGGTGCACTGGCACGCGGTCTATTTTTTTGTACTGTATAGTGAGTAAAAACAATGCCCGAACGGAGGGGTAGGGCAGCTACGACTACGATACTAATAAGACGTGTACTTTCGATTAGCGACTAAGCGCCTTACTTATAATAATCTCATTAAGAAAGCCATTTCTTAAATAAAAGACTCTTAGCCCCTAATCAATGGCTGTTTCAAATAAAACTTGCCATCTTGCCTCTTAGCAGTCACTTAAACTACCTCTCGATGTTGGTTATTTTTGACAGTTATTTTGACAGTTACTTTACCACCACCTCTTATCCTTAAGAGGAGTTTATGGGTAAAATTTTCGTTAATCAATTGCTGAGCAATTTCTTAAAACCTTACAAACGATTATAAGTAAGGCCAATATTGACGGACTTGGCACGTGTTGTATTGCATTGAATCGTGCAGTGTTAACTGATTGCATCCAGTTTTATTTTGTACTTGTTTTACACGTGTTTGTACAGTTCTAATAAACTCTACAGTAATTCCAACGGCGTTTATTTTAATTCGAGTCTTGTAGCTAGTTATGATCTCTACCCGTCCATTCATTTGAGATTAATAAACATGCACCTGCGGGCGACATGCTGAGTAAGCTTTCTCCAGCGGAAGGCCCGCAGACGCGTGTCAGCATTTTAAGTTTTTGTCTTAAGATTTATTCATTATTAAAATTAGAGACCTGCATTTCGGTCACACGTATATTCTGTTTTCTTTTAAAAACCCTTTTGGCCCGAGCCAAGACTTGACTAGCTCGTAAGAGTTTATTATTTATATATTATTAACTTGATTATGGCATACAGTAATTTATTTGTTAGAGTCAAATCTTATTGGATGTGGATGGAAGGAGGCTTTTTTCAGTACCTGAAAATCAGCGCTGTGTCAGCTTCTGCCACAGTATGACGTTGAGTGACCAGCCTCATTGTCGTAGATTTAATAAAAAAAAATCTTTCTTCTTATTTCAAGAAACTTCATAAACTCACCGTATGAACCTTCTTCATGATGTCATCCTGGGTCTTGAGTGCGAAGGGTATGGACTCCATCCACTCCCTGATCTCGAACACGTGCTCTATGGTGTTGGGTTTTTCACCCAACTTTCGCATTATATTCTTGTAGGCCTGAATCACGTCGTCCAACACCAGCCTCACTTCCTCGGCCCACATCACGAGCAATGCCTTGATTATGTCTGAACGTTTGGTCACTAACAGTTGCTGAAATACGTAGATAGTATATAAGTTTCAATTATCTTATACTAATATATAAAGCTGAAGAGTTTGTTTGTTTGAACGCGCTAATCTCAGGGACTACTGGTCAGATATGAAAAATTATTTCAGCATTAGATAGCCCATTTATCAAGGAAGGCTATAGGTTATATCATCACGCTAAGACAAATAGGAGGGGAGCACCAATGACGAGTGTTTTAAAATTGGGGGTTTTTTAGCTTACGTTTTTTTAACTATTTCACGTTAACGAAGTCGCGGATAGAAGCTTTTCATCATCATTGAAACTTCATTTTAAAATTTATGATATAATTACTAAATATAATGTTTTCTTTTTATTTTATCTCCTTTTAATATATCTATAACACTGTTACGAATTTGTGGGATGTCAATTCAAAAAATTCGTTGAAATATTCCAAATTTTATTTAAGTACACACACGTAATTCAAAGTTCTTACAAGTACAACCGAATACAACAAGTCCAAAACAGGACAGAAATCACATAAATCACGCAAAGTCCTTCGTTACAAGATATTCGCTCCGAAAGTATACCAGGTAACGCTTCGTTCGCAGTCAGAACACAACTGACTCCTTCCTCGGCTGTTCAACCATATCCACTTGTAAATTAGACATGGCCTCCTAGCAATATACCCACTATTCCTTTGTTCTCTCAATTTATAAACTTCATGGCTTCAATGAATTTGTATGAAATACAAACAAGAGGCATAAGGTTTTATAACGTCTTGTGACAAAAGGAATAGGAGATTAGCGTTAACAATAGATCACTCAAATTCAAAAGGATAACAAAACACCTGCAAAGTACCGGTTCGCATCGATGTAATAAAATTGAAAACGTGTAGTCTTTTGATTTTTTTTAGATTTTTTGTGTTTTGTGAATTATGACCTTCTACATTACTTTTGAATTTGTTGCTTTCAGTTATATTTGTACCTGTGTTATATGTGTTTGTATAGTTGTAATATACTCTTTAATAATTCTAACGGCATTTTAATTCGAGTCCCGCAAACCCGTAACAATATATTGCAATCTAAATTCTTAGTATAGAAGTTGCTACCTTCAATGAATCGACGTTGATGGCAAACGGTCCTATGTTGATGTACTGGGGCAGCCGCCAGATGAGGTCCTGTTTCGCGTCATAGTGCATCTGGACCTCTTCTTTGGTCTCCGAAGCGGAGTGCTTCTCCTGACGAAAATTCCTAAAACAAATCCACACTTGGTGTCAACACGAGAATTAACATATGTTAGAATGATTTTTTATCCGTGCAGGAACGGAGAAAGAATACATTTTCCTGCGGCCGGGCGGCTTGTCTTAAGAAAAGACAAAATAACCCACAGCCAGGTGGTAGTGTATTTTTCCGACTGGGTGGCGACCACCCCTGGTCTAGAGTATGCCGCCATAACAACCTTGAGACCGATTGAGATTTCAGGTGTGCTTCTAAAGGTAAACGCACACTTATCCGAGCCGAACGCGTCGAACAAAACGAATTTTATAATTCGGTACATAAAATCTCATGAAACCTCGCACACTTCCCCGCGTCGAATCGTCTGAATCTGGAAGAACCCCAGAAATCCTAGACGGTGACGGATGACGTCATCAGATTCGGCGCGGCTTAGTCCCGTTTTCCGTCATAGCAGAGAGGAGAGGACACGAAAGGAGGTGTTTTAAATAACCAATCAGGTTTCGTTAATTCCACATCTCCTCTCCGCTTAGCTTCAGTGGAAATAGATCGAGTGGAGACGAGAGGGAATGTCTTATTTTTCTTAGAATTTTGTGCCGCGAGCGAGCAAGCGTAGCGGCAGACAAGATACGTGCGCCCCATTCCTCGCTGCCTTCAGCCAACGCCTCGAAGGCGCGTGCGAGGCTACATAAGCCTCATATCTCGTCTCCGCTACACTTCTCCTCTCCGCTTCGGTGGAAAAAAAATTGTGTGTGTGTACTTATGTACACGCGTTAGAAGTTGTACTTCTTTGACGTATCAAGATAAAAATCTTTTCAAAAATTTTATCTTTTGCCTTATTCTACGTTTGTGGAAAAAACGACACTAACAATAGAAAAACTAAAATTTTGTCGGTTGACTATAGCTAACTTCATGGTGTAGGTTTTTCGTGTGACGGTGTGCGCGCGCATCCTAAAAATTTACTGTCATCATTTTTCCCTAACGCGCCTAAAGAAGTATAACTTCAATAAGCTGCCAGCTTCGCAGCACATCTCTCTTCTCCTCTCCTTTCGGCTTTGGTGGAAACCGGGCCTTATGCGGTGGACTCGACCGATGCGCTCGCATTCTATCTGTCGCTTATGACAGAGCAACGCCCGAGTACTATTGCGTTCTGGTCGATTCGTTCGACGCGTTCGGCTCGGATAAGTGTGCGTTCGCCTTAAGGGTCCTCAATCAATAACTCACTCAACATATTCTTCGATGTCCAGCATATATATCTCCTTGTAGCACTCGTACTGGCGCAAATAAGCGACGAGGGGCAAGATCGCCTTCCTATACGCTTTCAGGAGCCTGTCCCTGTATTCTACGACATTCGGCTCAATTAGACCTGAACAGCAAACAAACAATAGTCATGATAGCCAGTATAAAGCGGTAGGGTTTCGCTTTAAAGGATTAATTTATAAAATGACCATTCGATTGACCAAAAATAGGACTAATAAAGGAGCGAGGGAGCAGACGCGGTGACCGCTATTCGTGTACTGACTATTTGTTAATATAAACTAATAAAGTAATGTGAAAATGCATTGTATGCAGTGTTCGGTTTCACCGTACAGGCTCGCATGGCTCAATCTAATAACATGTGATCTGTTCATGTCTAAGAAAGAAAGAAAGAAAGAAAAAGACTTTATTTATAGCAATAGCGACGTACCTACACTAATTACAAGTCATAGCAAGAAGAAAGAAACAAGTTTTGAGAACATGTATGCTGAAATTTCAGCAAAGGAAGTTTGCACTCAGCTTATTTCTGTACCGGAGTTCTGACGCTGATTTAAAAATCAAATAATCAATTATTGCATAAAACACGGTAGATAAAAAAGGTGGTAGGATTATTGCATAGTTTCTCACGTTTTTGCCTCTAGAGCGTGCAAAATGTTGTGCCTATTACTATAATTAATAAATCTTATTTATATAGTATTAATATGATATTAATGTTAAAAAAATAAATTCATTGAGAATAATAACAATAATAATTAAATTAAGTCATTCTTTAAAATGAATGTCATAAAATTAAAATCTATATATATAAAAACTAGCTGTCCCGGCAGACGTCGTCCTGCCCGGTAAAAATAAATAAAAATTTAGGGGTGGACTACCCCAACATTTAGGATAGGGGATGAAAAATAGATGTTGGCCGATTCTCATAGATACCGGATAAGCACAAAAAATTTCATCAAAATCGGTCAAGCCGATTCGGAGGAGTATGGCAACGAAAACTGTGACACGAGAATTTTATATATTAGATTAATGCCACGTTTCGTTGTAATTTTATAACTTGCGAACGACTTTACCGATTTTGATGAAATATTGTACGTGTGTTTGAGTGGGTCCCGGAATGGTTTAAATCCACAATTGGATCCGGTAGGTGGCGTTGAGATCGGGTTCTACAATCCTCTTATTCACCTGGAGCGATTTTGGTGATTTTGTTTTTGTGTGTTGGCATGGGTTCCCGGATGGATTAGATTTGCAATTAGAACCGATAGGTGGCGCTGAGATCGGGGATCTAGAATCCTCCCTAATCACCTGAACCGATTATGGTGATTTTGTTTTTGTGTGTTGGCATGGGTTCCCGGATGGTTTAGATTTGCAATTAGAACCGATAGGTGGCGCTGAGATCGGGGTTCTAGAATCCTCCCTAATCACCTGAACCGATTATGGTGATTTTGTTTTTGTGTCATGAAACAAAGTCTTTTAGGGATTCAGAAAATATAGCGGTACGAAGTTCGCCGGGTCAGCTAGCTAATAATAATAATAATCGGCAGACAAACACACATACTGTATATCCCCAAATTAAGCAAGTTACGCTTGTGTTGTGGGTATTATATAACGTACTACCCTACTCTGGGGCTGATCCCAGACACCCAGACCATAGTAAATAATGGAAAGAAAGAAAGAAAGAAAGAAAATATTTTATTTAGAACAATAAAACAAAGTTAATGTAAATAGAGAAAGAAACAAAATAAGTCCTAAATTGGACCCAGCCTCAGCATAATGCTAGCCAACAAGGACTAGCGCTGTTCTTCCGTCTGGGACCATAAAGTGAAGTAGTAGTAATGGAGAAAAAAGTTTCCGAAATTTACTTAGGAATCGAACGCGGAGCCTCTGCGTTGAAGTGAGGCAGGCCGGTAAAGGCTTAGCCCGCCAACCACAAAGGCCTTAAAATTAATCCACTATTTATTAAAATACCTTGAATATTAGACAATTATAAGATAGGTTATAAGACAAATAAAACATAAATCAATAACCATAACTCACCGATAGAGGTCAGAAATAGCTCTTTGTCGAACACAAGACCGGTCATGATCATCGGGTGAACTTGGGGTATGAAGTGGCATCTGTACAGCATCTCGCGGAATAACCGCTGTATTACAATCTACAAAAAATCACATTAAAAATAATTTAATATACAACTGTTGGTTTTGCTATAAAACGCTTGTATTCAAATAGCCGCGATTCGCAAAGGCTCGTACAAACGTCACTGTCAAATCGTGAATGTCAATCAAATATACATTTCCACACGTCTACGGATGGCGCCACCGTCCATATGATACTGCATTTCACACTCTTATCAAAATAGATAGATAGATAATATTGTATTATACAACAATCCAAAAATTAAAGACTAAAATGAGAACCTCCTCAAAATCGGTTAATTATATCTAGTTATGTACAAAGGGCGATATTATCGCTAAAAAGCGATCTCTTTCAGACAACCCCAGGAATAAATTGAGATGATAATGACGATGCGGATATAGGAGCGGCATGGAGGCAAAAAGATTCACAATTCTGTCACAATTCTCGTTGACGACTTACCCCTCTCTCTCTCTCACTGTGTCTCTGTCTCTCTCAACTCTCTCGCACAATTTGTAATTACGTACTTCTTTAATGTATATTTCTATAATAATCATACAATCCATTATACGAGTTTAATTTCCAAACAAGGAGCAACTGCCACCAATGTAGTATATTATTATAGTATAGATTTTCTGGGGAAATTACTTGGGTAACTCTTTTTTTCAAAACTGAGTTATATCTATTCCATTCGTGCTTTTTAACATGATTGCGAACGAACAATAATATCACCTCGAATTGCGACGGATGCGTAGTGTAGTACGGCCCCTCCTCGGACATCATGAGGTGGAAGTAGAACAGCGTGACCGTGGGGGACCTGAAGGGGCTGTTGATCAGGTCCGAGGGGTCCCACTCCCACTCCTCGTCGCACCAGTAAGTGCACAGGCATGGCGTCTCGCACATGTACACGAACATAGCCATCGACTGTTCTATGCAGTAGCGGAGGGCGTACTGTCACCATTAATATTTTTGTTAACATTTAAACCTGATCATAATGTCTAAAAGAAAAAACCAATATTTTATTTAGGACAAAAACAATACAGAGTATTATAAAACAGTAAAATAATAGAAACAGACAAGTCCTAAAATTAGATCCAGTCTCAGCACATGCCGAGTTAAGCCCAGCGCTGTTCTTCCGCCTGGGACCGGCAAGTGAAGTAAAGAAAGACATAATAATACATAATTTACAATGCAGTTAAATGATGATAAAACTATAATGATAAGAAAATAAGTATATAGAATAAACAAATTATTAAAAAAATAATGTAAATTTAAACTCAAATAGCACTTGCGTCTTGTCTAAGATGAACCTGTGCAATGTGGTGCACATTCAAAAACTTCGTTTAACCCTAAAGAGTGAAACAGAATGTACGTTTCTTATTGGTGGGAAAAACATTTTTTTTGCCTTCAGTCAACTCTATCCTCTTCTTCTTTATTAAATATAAAAATTAATATCTTCTAATCTTTAGCAAAGTTGTTGTGCATGTGCCAGAGAAGGTTTCTGAATTGGTTCGCAATAGGACCCCCGGTAGGTGGCGTTGCTGTCGGCATATCGTTTGAAGCTTTTCCGGGCATGACGACGTCTGCCGAGACAGCTAGTCTTATGTAAATATAAATTATGACAGTCCTTAGACGCCCCACTGGTGGGCTCAGGCATCCCACTATTGGCGAATGGACAGTATACCCAGTACGCCGTAGGCCATACTTGTCCAAGGCGGTTTGACACTACGATTATGTGATGATGTTTTCCTTCACAGTTAGCACGTGGTAATTGCAAAAATATACACGTTAGGTCAGAAAACTGCCCAAGTGGTGCATGCATGTACTCCAGCCAGGTTCGAACCCACGCCCTTTGAGTTTGTGACGCGTCCGCTGGTCATTACGCTACCACGACTATATTCTATCTATCTGTGGTCTATTTCAATGAATTGTAGACAAAGCGTATTCATCCTGTTATTATGATTTTAACGATGGAGAATAAAATTCATTAAAAATGACTATATGTTAAGTTACACATGAGCAGTTTCTTAAAGTATACAAATGGATTTTAGTAGAATTTAAATCATAAGTGTTTTCGTCATAATTTGACAATATTTGCCAGGTGGTAGGGCATTTGCTCGGCTACCATCCCTGGTCTAAAGTATGCCGCCATAACAACCTTGAGTTGTGTTCCGGCATTAGGTGACCAGGTTCCAGTTTCCCTTTAGAGCGCAGCGACGTATTTGTAGAACCTCAGGACTTGCTTGATCAGCTCGCATAGTTAGTGCAGCCCAGAGGCACGCAGGTTAGTCTCTCTTCTTTCTATACCAGTAATCCTATCACCGCCCTTTGGATACGCGTCCAGTCCAGTGTAAATCTCAACTAATCGTCTAAGAGCTGGCAACGTTTTCGAGAGAGAATTTCAAGAAGGCCAGTTTTTAGATATGCTATTCCTCTCACTCTCCCGGATGTCATACGGGCAGTCTGGCAGGCGGTAGTGGTTGCGTTTTCACTTTTCACTTTTAGATCGGTCTGGCTGAAGATTAACAATTGAGTTACTGTTTGGAAAATTAATTTAGGGTTTGTAGCTAGTTAAATAACGTTATATAAAAATTTCAGCCATATTAAAATAATTTGAAAAAAAAACCAATTCTGAATTGGCGTCTGGCACGGGTTAAACAACAATAAAAATGTCTGGCAATAATAGATTCAGGTGTCAAAAATTCCAATTAAAATAATAAGCAAAAAAGAAACCTTCTTAAAATGCTTTGAAAAATTGATATTTTCCCTATATAGATACGATGCGCACTGATGAACGCAACCACTACCGCCAGCCAGACTGCCCGTATGACGTCCGGGAGAGTGAGAGGAACAGCATATCAAAACTGGCCTTCTTGAAATTCTTGTTTTTCCGACGTTGCTCGCTCTCGTACCATAAGTCTAGAAACGGAATCTAAAACCTTTATAATAACAAGTGTAACTAAATAGTTTTACCTGCATCCTAAATCTGACCAGCTGCATGAACCTCGCCAGTTTGCTGACTCCATAAAACTCCCATTTCCTCTCATATATGTTGAACCAACTGAAACATTGTTATCCACCCAACACTTCAACAGACATTGTAATATTTTAAAGTGAACACCATATTACAGTGAATAAGACAATTCAAACCATTCATAACCAAGATATACAAACGCTAATATAGGAAGTAACATAAGCACAAGATTTTTAGAGAATCCCTTTACGAGTCTATTTTAATATAAGCAAGCCCCCCCCACCCCCACCCCCCACCCCCGTTTGGAAATTTTATGAGGAGTAAAATAATACAAGCGTACCCCTAGGGCAGCGGTTCTCAATCTTTTTTGGTGACGGATCCCTTTTGGAAAGCGATATAATTGATGGAACCCTACAATAATACAAATAGCTTTAAAAATATATTCATTATTAATAATCATAATAAAAGTACCTACCATGTAACAGTTACTTATTACATAACAAGTATAATAATAATAGAAGATATTGACAAAAGAAAAAAAAGAAAAATTAAAGAAAAAAAGAATTCAACTTATGGGAGGTATGAAACTGTTTTTGAAGTGAAACTTCTTTAGGCGCATGAGGGTAAAATTTTTACGGACGAAACGCAGTAATAACTAAACGCGTCACGAATATGTGCATTTTTGTCTTTTGTCTTACATTTTTAAACGAGTGATATCTTTCGAATGAAATGTCTGAATTAAATCATTCAAAAAGTTATATAAAGGTATTGAAGCAGTCTTGAATATGAAGTAATTCATTTTGATAAGGATGAATACCAAGATACACAAAGAGCCTTTTCTAGCGGCGGCAATTTAATTAAGTTTTTGAAATCAAATAACACTTATTCCGGCATAACTATAATAGTTGGACATATGCTGTCGCAACACTTTTTGTAAATAATGAAGTGTTCTGCAAAGTCGCAGTACTCAGAATATTCAGAGCCATTTTGGTAAGCATTGGATATTCACCAATCGTTGAGAGGCGTAGTTTTGCACAGAGAGGTGATTTGTATTTTGTTTCTAAATTCTTGCGGAACCCTTACAGGGGTATCGCGGAACCCTGCGGTTCCGCGGAACACACTTAGAGTAACGCTGCCCTAGGGTGAACAAAATAAAATGATTAAAGTTTAATAAAATTATTTAAGTAGTAAGTAGTAGTAGTTTAGTAATATTTTTTAAAACTACGTTTTAACGCTTTTAAGCGCGGTAGTTTATTTGATTTTGGTTATTCCGTCGTTTCAGCTTCTTTCCAACGGCCGTGATTACGGAAGACAAAGATGACAAGTCAACGAGTATTGTTCAAGTTTTATTTACAAGTCACGAAAACTTAAGTATTAAAATTATTTAAGTAATAAAACTTATAATAATATTTTTATACACTAAAACAAGACGAGTTTTAGCAAAACTACTAATATATTTCTTTCAGGCGCTCTGGTATTATTTATATGATTTTAATCTTCAATTAACATGTTTTGTGTTTATAATTGTATTTTCTACTGGCTAAATAGTTATTGCCCACATGTTTTTCTTTTGTAACTGCCCATATTCGGCCGGTGTCGCTGCGGACATGCAAGCTTTAGTAATGTTTTAGACATAAACTCCAGTCCCGCGTCGGAACTAATACACAAAGTTTAATCCGTAAATTAATAATAAATCTTTCTTAATTTCTACATCAGCAATACATTGCAACACATTTTCTTGCCATAAGACTAAGGTAGACAATGGGCGGCCTTGTTGTTCAAAGGCGCGGCCACACATGGGATTCAACTTTGCGTCCAAGCTTGGCTCCAATTTAAAATGGCCAATATTCAACCCATCTTTTATTTCCATCGCCTTTGAACTAGTTTCAAAAACCAACTCGTTGCGCGTCGGTATTGGACAGTGGTTGGACGCAATATTCACATTGTGTCCAGACTGATTCACGTCACGTATTGGCCGCAATACGCTACATTGGTGCAAATATAACCAATGTGTGGCCAGGGCATAAAGCAATCTATTCCAGGGAAGCTTGTTCATTTAAAGTTGTTAATAAATATCATATTCCAACTAACCCTTTTCCCACATCTCTAAAGGACATCCTTATGGCATGTGCAGTACTATTCAACCAAGTGATATTCAAGTATTTTAACATCTGTTGGTGTACGAGCGATTATTAGTTATATCTCATACTAATGTATAAAGCTGAAGAGTTTGTTTGTTTGAACGCGCTAATCTCAGAAACTACTGCAGCGTTGCCAGATGACCATGTCAATTAACCCCCAAATTTTTTGCAAAAATTCCAAAAATAAGCTTTTTGAGAAAAAACCCCCAAAATTATTTTTACTTATTTTAAAGGAGAAAGAAAAAAGCAAAGCCACCGTCGTAGCGAAAACGTCACTAATGACTTCACCATTTTCCCTCACGGGGCGCTCACAACCACCCATGTAAATAGGTGCGTTAAATAACTATTCCACTTGAGTTTACGATTGTGACGCCAGCAATAAGTGAAACGGGAAAAACCGCAGTTGTGAACGTGATCATTGCCAGTCTCTAACGGAAAGTAGCCTATGGGATACGACGCATACGAGTAGTGACGGCATAATAAATAAATAACTTAAATGAACGAACGAATTAATGGAATTATTAAAATGAACTAATGAATTGAAGTATGATTCCCTAGTAGAGTAATAATACAGTATTGTGACTTAGATACAATAATTGTAGTGATGAGAATTGTAGATGAATTATTGATTTCTCACAACATAATACTTCCCCCCGAAAGTCCCCCCAAAGAATCCTTACCCCCGAATCTCCCCCCAGACGTGAAAAAAACCCCCGAATTTGCAGGAAATCCCCCCCATCTGGCAACGCTGAACTACTGATTTGCAAAATTCTTTCTGTGTTATATAGTCCACTTATCGAGGAAGGCTATAGGCTATATATCATCACGCTAAGATCAATAGGAGCGGAGCACCAATGAAGAGTGTTTTGAAATCGGGGTTGGTTTTTATTAACTTACTTTTTTTACTATTCGACACAGACGAAGTCGCGGGTAGAAACTAGTTCTAAATAAAAAAATAAGCATAAACTTATATAAAAATTTGCAAGTTCTGTTCGTAATACTTGGGCATTTCAAAATACTTCTCACGGATAGACAAAACAAGGGTTCCTTTAGTATCTCACAACGCCCAAAATGCTCCGTCTCCCGTTCCACATGGCAACCACAGACTGATGACGTCAAGATTTTCGCTCACGCAGCGCTAATAAAGACCGATGTCAAAAGGTGGTTCGAAGTGGGCGTTGACCACAGAGCATTAATTCTCTCTATCTCTTGACATTGAAAAAGGCGCGATTTTCAAATCAACCAATGACATTTGTTTATTTCGTCCTTTCTGACATCAACGCCCACCAACGTTCCACTAGAGTTTATGATTGTAATGTCGGCAAACAAGTGGAACGGGAAAAATCGCAGTCGTGACCGAGGTCGTTGTGAGTCTCTTATGGTCTGTAGTTTACACATAATTAGTAAAGAAGAACATAATAGTAAATCTTAAAAACTATAACAATGTTTAGAAAAATATATTGTCTGTCAGCCGGTAGGTTCCTGTTAAATATGCTTCAAAGAAATATATTGATGAATGCACTTTTTTAAGTATTCTCGAACTCACCATAGAGGTGCAATGTTGCTGGGCGGTATCAAACTCTGCCAAGCTGACATTCCTGCCATAGTTGGTGGTGAAGAACAACATGGACTCCACCTGCAAAATTCAGGCCCAAAATTAGATCTAAAACTAATTGAACAGACAGACAGACGCCCTATTATATAGAAGACCTTCTGGATTGTAACTGCAATGTATACTTTTACCATTAGGATATGCCCGTGCTTTCACCCACGCTTGAAATTCCCGCGGGATTCACGGAATACGAAAAAATTCACAGTATTTAAAAACATATGATTAATACAAGCCATAGTTCTATTGTAGCTTACAATATTGACAAATATACGTTAATAACTTTCTTGTTACACGCCGACAAAAGTGAATGCACACCTGCAGCTTATTACCTTTCGGCATTTGGACTTCATTTGTTTACTTTGTGTTCAAGATTTGTAATTAGAAAAAACATCCTATTGTGTATTGCAATCGTTTATCAATAGTCATAAAACAGGTGTGATTTTCAGAAACTATTGTTATGCGGTCGAGCATTGTGTCAAGACATACTGTGTAGTTTAGTACAAAACAATGCCAAACGGAGGGGTGAGGCAGTCAAGCGACGATTACGATACGAGCAAGACGCGGATACATGCGATAAGCTATATAGTGACGGACTTTCCGCGTGTTATTGAATCGTGCATCACGTTTGTACTGGTTGGGTCCAGTTATATTTTTTCCTGTGTTATCCGTGTTTGTATAGTTATAATAAATTCTATAGTAATTCCAACGGCATTTTAATTAGAGTCCGTAACACATCGACTTGTAAAAATATGAATTCTGTGGGAACGAAATTTTATTTTTTTCAAATTATAAGTTGGGTAAGAACTTTGTATACACGGATAACGTATTTAAATAAATATACTTATGTCTATCCGTGCAGGAACGGAGAAAGAATACAATTTCCTGCGGCCGGGCGGCCTGTCGTAAGAGGCGACAAAACAACCCACGGCCAGGTGGTAGGGTGTTTGCTCGACTGGATAGCTACCACCCCTGGTCTAGAGTATCTCGCCTTAATAACCTTGAGTTGTGTTCCGGCATTAGTGACCATGTTCCAGTCCCCCTTAAGAGAGCAGCAGCGCATTTGTAGCACCTTTGGTGTTGCAAATGTCCATAGGCGACGGTAACCGCTTTCCATCAGGCGGGCCGTCTGCCTGTCTGCTGAAGTAGTGCATTAAAATAAAAGGGCTTACATTGGATAGTCAGCATAGTATAGCAAATAAACGCTGTTTAGCCAAGTAGGTTAAGCGATTATTTTATTTAAACCATCGGTCAAATGTCGGTGCACATCAGCCTAAATAAATTACTTATAAAATAACCTTAAGACACTCCTCGACGACCAAATGTATGCAACAAACAGATTCCGTGAGAACATACAAAGAATACCACTGGTTGTACTTCACACGCGCATTGAAGTCATCCATGACACACGGGTAATTACCTACGATTACATATAATTTAATTATTATAAATAATTGTTCAAGACATAAAATATGTAAAATTCTCATTTAAGCATGGCAACACTAAAAAATATTTTCTCATGTGTTTTTTTTTATGTTTGCGTATAGGCAAACTGGCAGACGGGTCCACTTGATAGCAAGTGGCTACCGTCGCCCATGGACATCTGCAACACTAAGGGAGCCGATGCGTTGCCTACCTCGTTGAGACTTTAAAAATCTGTTTACGCCCTTTTTGAAGAGCCCCATATTGTAGCGCTCTGGGAAAACCGCAGGAGGGAGCTCATTCCACAGCTTGCTCACATATGGCATAAAAGAGCGAGCGCCACGTACAGTGGATAACTTCCAGGTGTCAAGGAAGTGTGGTGTGACAACATTATTAATAAATTTCTCTTCAACTTATTTAAATGACTTCCTCATTAAACCTCATAATTCTTCTGTTTGATTATCTAACAATAATTACATTCCAAATTCAACAGCTAAAGATCTACAGGTTTGTAAATATTATTATTTTATACATAGTATAGTACATTTCATGTCGCGACAATTAAATAATAAATTATAACACCACACAAAGTCACAAACACACAATCAAAAACAACAAAACTTATACACTTACTCACACCAACGCGCAATACCACTGCATTGCATTACACGCACAGTTAAAGACGTGAGTGGATGAAGGTGATATGTCGCATATTCGGTTTTTTGCTTTTTTTGCGTAGATGAATGTTATAAGTCGATACATAGACCAAATGACTACAGACCTTAGACCATAGATATAAGGCATATTTAAGAAATAAAACGTTGCTAAAGGTGTCAAGTTCAGTTCAGTTTCAAATAAAAGTAAAAAATTTTATCTCGATTTACTCAGAATTGGAATTATGCGACTTATCACCTTCATCCACTCGTGTCTTCAATTCACAAACAAACCAAGACACACAAAGAGTCTAAAAATTAATAACCTAGGCACAGAAAGAAAAAACAGCATACATGGCACTAGTTAAGATAATATATATAGGTATAGACATAAGGCACACACTGCACATGCACTTTCTCACAACACCAGCATGTAACAGATACACTCTACATTAGTATAAGTTAAGTATAAAATTAGAAAAAAATAATTATATAAGTTATTCTCAAGGAACACAACACAAAAATCAATTATTAATGTCACACACAATAACACATAAACAATAAGCGTGCATAAATACAAAAAATTCTAACAATAATTAACTTGTAAAAAGGGTATGGAACTAGAGTCCGTAGATTATTTAAAAAAAAAACAGGTTTATTCAACTAATAATTCCTCCCGATGCACCTGCACTGTAAACCAATTTTAATAGTGCACTATAGTGTACGAATCGTGTAAGCGGGAGAGGGCTTGTTAGAGCTTAACCGGTTCTGCTATGCTAGGAGGGGAGCCGCCAACACTGCAGTCAGTCAGTCCGCCTTACACCGTCCGGCGGCGCTTACGCATACAACAAACCATACATCGTTTACTTACACCAAAATCAATAGAACTATGAATGTCAAAGAAGCAAGTGAGGTGTGTAAGAATAAGCCTAAATGGCGCTCTGTTGTTCGTGCCTACCCCGCAAGGGACCTGGCGTGAAGTTATGTATGTATGTATGTAAAATCAATTTATAAAAAATTTTATATGTCCATTTGTCCCGACTAATCTCTGAAACGGCTGGATCGATTTTGACGGGAGTAGGCGACAGACACCTATATAAATATTTATTATACTAATATATAATTATACTATCTGTCCCGGCAGACGTTGTCCTACCCTGAAGAAATACTATTTAGAACCCGATTGCAGCGCCACCTACCGGGTCCAATTGTGAATCTAAAGCATCCTCGAATCCCCTTGAACACACACAAAAAATTTCATCAAAATCGGTCCAGCCGTCTAGGAGGAGTTCAGCGACATACACACGCACAGAAGAAATATATATATTAAGATATTGTTTACAGGAATTAAAGTATGTTTTTAGTTCGCGCTATTCGACGGGGTGCGCTACACGGTGATATTGGCTCATTTTGAAAATCAATGTCACGCGAGACCCCAGGCAGCCATATGTTGATGTTTTATTTCAAACACTACCAGCATCCCCTACAACGGGACTTTCACTGGAAAACAGCTGATATGATAAGCAGCGACTACATTTTTAAATCAGGGTCCGGCGAAAAAATCGAAAACAAAAACGCGGGCACAGCTACTTCAATATAAGTTCCACTTGGAGAACCATTTTTGAATTACTTTCTATTCCATGTACTCCGCTTAGCAACGTGTTTAAAAAGAAGCTGAAAGAAAAGCAGAAGAAGAAAAGAAGAAGAAGCGTCTCTCACCGTAATCAGGCACCGGCGGCACATAGTCCTTGGTCGGCACGTCGATGAAGTTATACAAATCTCGATATTTTTGTATAGTGTATATAATTTTCATTTTACCCTCCGTTTTCTTATACAAAAACTCAGCCTCATGCTTGAGAGCTTCGAGGTGATCCTGGTCGACCTCTTTGGCCTGCCTATGAATCTTCACCATGGCGAGGATCTTGGGCATACAATGCAAAGGCATCATTGGCAAACCTTGGAGAAGAAGGCAGTCCAGGTACAGATAGAACCTGGAAAGCACATAGCACAAACTGTTATATTGCTTACATTCCTTTACAGAAATATTAATTTCTGTAATTCATAATAACTTAAGATGTGTAACGCAGGAGTGATTGATTTAAAAGACGTATAATCTTTCAAAATTCGAAATCACTCTTTAAATCTTTGGTTTGAAAAATACATTTTTAACTCACTATGTTAAGATTGATTTTAGTCACATGGAATGATGAAAACTAACAAATCAGATACTTAGATGTAGTTTGAGACAATAGATACAGGATATTGTGAATTGAAAAGAGATAACATGCGCACTCTAAGAAATACAATGATGATACACAGTAAATTAAACTCTCTGGCGTTATTGTAAAGCTTAAAACCGGTCAACTGAATAAATTATAGCATTCGAAAGCAAAGATTTAAAAGAGTTAAAGATTTAAAAGGGTGATTTACATCTTTTAAGGAAAAAGATTTATAAATCACTGATCTCATTGGTGATTTAGTTTGCGTATCGCTACTTATGATTCTCGCATAATAATCAACGACCCTAGAGAGCCACTATGAGATGTGCATACGACCAAAGTTCGAGTGAGAATGATTGCTAGTTTTTTTTTTGGAGCTGACTCAGCTGAATAGCCGCAGATGGCTGTTTCAGCGATACCGGGCTTTGGGGGCTTCCCGACTCTGTGGGAGCGGAGGCGTTCAGCCCGGATGCAGCACGCTCGAGGAGGCACCTCCTGTGAGGTTCGACCTCGGCTCGACCGCTGCGGGGGATTCATTCTATATTGGGAACAGGCCGCAAAGGGCTGAATGAGCTAAGCCAACAGGCTGAAGTGAATATTTGGGGACTCGTCATCGACTCCGCCGGCGGAGCCGATCCTAGTCTATCATTACTACCGCTTCTCAACGTGTTATAGCTGGAGGAGAAGAAGCGGCGGAAGAAACTCTCCAGCAACACGCCTAGGCTAATCTAGTATGGCTACTGATATCTGTAATGAGTGATTTGGATTGGTGGGTCTTACGATTGTGTAAAAGGAATCGAGCCGGGGGCTCTCCGGCGTCTGTTGTGTCTGCGTCTGTTATGCCAGACTGATGTTCTGAGCCTCGGGGGTTCATGATCGCGATTAGACGTGTGATTTCGTCAGGCTCGTCAATGAGTACATTGCGAGGCCTGTGTTTGCTCGTGGGAGCGTTTGGAGTGGGTTTGTAGTTGACCGTTTCCGTCACCAGAGGGTTCGGGTGATGGGGGGCGAGGTCAAAGAATCTGCGAATGATTGCTAGTCATTACACCCGCTCGCTTTTATATCCGGGTACTAAACACAACTACCCGCAAATAATACAATAGTACAAAAATAGGTGGCCATGCTTGGAAGAAATATTATTAAAGAGGCCCATTCACTATCCTGCAGTTGGTGTAACTTGAAGGAGTCAGGAAGCATTTTGCTTGATGTTGCAGGACGCAATGCAAGCTACAACAAATTTCACACTCCTGCATTATACAGCGGACTGAGTTGCAGGATAGAGTATGGGCCCCTTAACAGTATGTACCTAAGGTTATTTTCCACTTCCCTTCTTAGATCTATCGCAAATTTGACACGCTGCGCGAAATTCTCCGGATCATCGGCTTTGAACATCAAGCGGATTCGTGGTATGCTGTACAACAAATAATTATTTTTGAAGTAAAACTTCTTCAGAATCGTTGCGATTTGAAACTCGATGAAACGAAAAAGCGACACTAAGAAGAGATAAACACAAATCTATGGGAATGAGATACAAGTTTTACATTGTGCAGCAAAGATTAGAGTCAATAAGATCTATGCTTAATCATAGGTCCAATTTGGACCGAAACAAAACTTATAATAATATTTTTAGACTAAAATAGTGAATAATTGAAAATAATATTTAAAAAGTTTATTTTGAATTATAATATTATTACGAATTTGCAGGATGTAAAGTCGAAAATGCCATCGGAATTATCGCAAAGTTTATTAGAAATACACACACACCACAAATTGCACAGTCCCTTCAGTGTCGTTATATAGAGTTTACACTGAGTTGAAACGTAATTTTAATTATGCCCAAAAGTCGCGAATAGTTAAGAAAATACAATCATAATCAAATTATTGAAATTAAATGCTTGATGCCTTAAGCATCCAACTATCAACTTTTTACGCCTTGTAGTAATCAAAATTAAAAGAAAACATTATTAATTCATCCATTTAAAAAAAAATAATGTGAACACTTACTTGAAGCGTCGTTTGGAGCCATCCAAAGCCATGACCTCCCATAATTCAGTTTCCTTGTCAAAATTAAACGCTGCCACATTTGTCCACTATAAAGTAAAAAACCAAATAATTGAGTAAAAATTGGTCTAGCACTTGGGATTCCGCCTCCAGTAAAGGACTCCGTAAAGGCGACGTACAACCGAAGAAAAAGCATTTAAACGAAAATATACATAGATAGATAACACTTTATTGCTCACCAAATATACAATTTCAAAATACACAATTACAATATTGTCATGGTAGAAACAAAAGGCGGCCTTATCGCTGAAAGCAATCTCTTCCAGGCAACCTAACTTAAGGAATAATTTAATCGAATCTGCCGATGTAGGTGGTGCATATCATTAAATATATCAGAAATACACATGCTTAAACTACTTCATAAATTAAATACAATGAAAAAAAAATGCTAAAAACCGATTCAGGGGGATGCAAGAAGTGAAATAGCACTAATTTAGATTATTTTAAAATTTCTTGTTTCTCTGTTTGTCCGTCTGTTACCGGCTTATCTCCAAAACGACTGGACCGATTTACATTAAATTTTGTATGGTGATAGCTTATATAGGATACTTTTGATCCCGAAAAGTTAAAGAGTTGCCGTGGGATAATTAAAAACCATTAATTTCTTAAACAGCTTATAACAGACTGAATGTAATTTTTCTGCAACGTAACATAATAGAAGTAGAGATTTTGAAAGGGTGTGGTGTCGGTGAGAGAGTTTTATCTTAATATATTAATATATAAAGCTGATAAGTTTGTTTCTTTGTTTGTTTGCTTGAACGCGCTAATCTCAGGAACTACTGGTCTGGTTTGAATTTTTTTTCTGTATTAGATAGCCCATTTATCGAGGAAGGTTATAGGCTATATATCATCACGCTAAGAGCAATAGGAGCGAGCACCAACGAATGAATGTGTGTTTAAGTTTACCGGTAGATGGCGCTGAGATCGGGTTCTAGAATCTCCCCAATCACCGGGAGCGATTCTGGTGATTTTATTTTCTTGTGTTTGAGTGAGTTTCCGTATTATTTAGATTCGCAATTAGAACCGGTAGGTGGCGCTGAGATCGGATTCTTGAATCCTCCTAATCACCTGGACCGATTATGGTGATTTTGTTTTTGTGTCATGAAACAAAGTCTGTTACTTCGATTTTGTTGTTATTAATTTGTAAAAAGGTGGAAGGTAAAATTATACAAGCTACAATCAACAGATTAGGTCATTTATTATAATTGTTCACCGAAGATACACTGAGTCACCTCCCTAGCATAATAGGTTCTTACAAAAGTATATAACGTAAAGTTTAAACACTGTTATCAATTTCCTTATATGTCTATAGTTAACTTTATTACCTCGGTCTAGCTGTCTGAGCAGGGCTCTCAACTCTTAGAAGAATCATTCAAAATTTAAGGGTATCGTGGGTTGGAGAGGCTAAACCATTAAACAAGAAGAGGGGCCACCTTATTCTAGGATTAAATAGTATTATTATCGGGTAGGGAAGCTACCCTAGCAAGCTGAAGAGTCTAAACCCAGGGAGATAAATAAAATGAAAAGAAAAGAAAAGAACTTCCTGAGGATACCAATCCGATCCAGGGTCCGGGGCGACGGCACCGAATCAGGGAAGTGATGCTCTGCTGACCACGCGGTACTACCTAGCTCCACATGCCTCGGTCGTAGACAACAGTTTATTCTTTATTATGTGATTACGTAATAAAACCCACTGATAGGTGGGTTTATTAATCCAATATTATGGCTTTAATGAGTTTTTAATCGACGAGCCTTTGGGTAAAAATGCCTTTGTATTATAATGCGTCGGTAGGAACAGTGAATAATCTTTTGCTTTGACTACACTTCGTGATTTCTGCAAATATACAGAAGACAAATCAAAAATATAAAAAGGGCGAACACCGACGATGGGTTTCTTTAAAATATAGAATAATACTTACAGGATAAACTTGTGCTAACACACTTTAAAAAAAACGGGCTTTCAAGCCATGTATAACTCGACGACGCGCAATTAGAAAATGGCCGGCGGCTTCTGCGAACCACGCAGGCGAGGGAAAAACCGAAAGCAAGCGAGCGCACCCGAACGTGACTTCGTCACACGGTCCTCAAACGATATCACTAGCCGCGCCAAATTCAAACGCTTTAAAATTCATGATATTACAACCAATAGGCTAAGGAACCATGACTTACGTAACTACGGCGTCACAATGCACCCCCAATTGGGTTAAGTTTTTCGTAGAAAAACTGAAGCTGCCCTCAGCTTATCATCTATAGGGTAACTACAGTAAATGACCTAGTTTTCATAGCAACAATAATTAATAAAATTAAAGAATAATAAAACAAAAGAAAGAAAAATGTATCCTTCTTGAAGGGAAAAAAAAAATCTATGATATAAATGTATAAGTAACTAAAACTATCACATTCCCCTCCGTAACCTGAATGAAGCAGCAAAAACAGCTCAATTTCTTTTAAGTGTAATAAGACATAAAACCAGATTTTGATACTAAATACTATATTTATACTGTTAATAAATCAAATTTGATTTCCGTACTACTTTGGACACAAGTTTGGATCAGATTCTATCAGTTTGCTATGATGTGCGCCTGAGCGAAATAGAGGAGAGGTAGCATTCTTAAGAGCATACATCATCGTTCATAATATCTTTCACTATTCATTCAAAAACCTAACAATAACTCGTCTCAGTTGAAAATAACAACTTTGAGACTACCTTTCAATAATAACCAAGAATCGATAGGTGACAAAGCTAACCCTATCAGATTCAAAATAATACCTCAAGTTAGCTGATTGAACTTTATATTATCTGACCTACTTCAATAACAACAGTTGTCTACAATTATGACCACAACCTATATCGGCTGAATATACGACAGTATAAGAGACTGTCTTATAAAATACTTAATATGGGTATAACATCGGCCAAAAAGAACCAAACTTCTCTATAACAAGAGAATAAACAATTATGGGTCGAACTACCACGTTTCTAGACGTGTATGCTTGTCTCACCAATAATGTATATCTATACTCTGCGATTTACAACAGAGCTAAATAAACCCAAATGTAGACTAAGCTGACTGAAAATTGAAGGTCCGAAGAAATTAATATTCCTTTTATAATTTTACCAAAGTTATATAGTATAGTGTTAATATAAAATCTGTTTGAAACGATTATGTAATCTTAGTACTTATTATAATTTTATTGGTACGGGGAAGTGAGAGTAACTAATGTAATTTAACAAAAAAATGGTGATCTTCCGTTATAAGGGAAGTCTAACCTTGAAGATAGAAAAGAAAATTTACTTATATCAAGCGTGTAATAACTTATTATTTATAATTAGTATCTATGAACTTATATCTAAATAAAGATTATATTTTCTTTATCTTAAAGCATGAACTGTAAGTCTGGCATTATTTCCTTGTACAGTATATAAATTCCATGAAGCATTTATTAATTACTTCTGCATAATTAAATGCTAATTCCTTTTGTTGTTGTTTATTTTTATAATATAAAAAGAATATGATTGATTTAATATATTAAAGGTTTGTATATAGGTTTATTAAAATAGTTTTATATTACTATGCGCTATGGGCGCTGTAAAATACTTTTATTGTTGACCGCTAGTGGGCACTGCTAGTTTCTGTACTATGCTCAATAGATGGAGCTATGAGTTTTCTAAATGAATGTTGTTAAAAAATATTTTATCAAAACGTGTTATTAATGAATGCAATTGATGTAATATCAATCAATCTATATTTTTTATTTTTATTTTTTTTTTAACTTTGTGAAAACTATTTATAACTACTGCTGACAAGATTTACCTATTGTAAGATATTATAGTTTGTTTGCATATCTGTTCGTTATGTTCTTGTTTGTATTATGATTTTGTTTTATTTAAAAGTTTTCGGGTAAAATTTTTAGTTATTTTTTTTTTTTTTTTGTTATGTGTAATGATTGATTTCAATTTTTTACTGATTATTTTATTAAGTTCTTAATATTTTAGTTAATAAATTAGTATCTATTTTATATTTTTGTTTCATTTGAGTTATAAAAATATTCTCTAACGGTTTAATATTTATAGTTATTGATTTTCGTTATTGCTTCTAAGATCTTTTATATGGTGAAATCCAAGAGGTTTTTTAGTGTTAAAATCTTCTAATTCATAAACTAAATTTGACTTTTTATTAATGACTTTACACTTAGTAAATTTGGGCGCAAATTTCGCGGTGAAGAATTTACTAGCGTCTGATAAAGGATATGTCTTTTTCCATACTATATCATTTATTTCAAAGTTTAAAGGTCGACGATTTTTATTGTAATATTTTCTACTTTTTTCATGTGCTTTCAATAAAGATTGTTGAACCTGAGTAAAAGTTTTTTCCAATACTCCTAGGTTTTTGGAATATGTTTTGCGAGAAGCGCATTCTAGAGTTAAGGGTTCTTTATTATTAATAATGTGACCGTAATCCGATCCACATAATATGGCTTCTCTACCATGTATTAAGAAAAAAGGACTAAAACCTGTGGCTTCATTAACCGCAGTGTTCATTGCAAATTGAATTTTTGGTAATGAGATATCCCAAGATCTATGGTCTTCTTTTACCAATATTGATAACGCAGTTATTATTGTTTTGTTATATCTCTCTACTGTATTTACTTGGGGGGAGTAGCGGGGGGTAAAATGTATTTGTGGTATTTTATATTTATGGAATAAATTGTTTAATTCGCGGCTGGTAAATTGACTACCGTTGTCCGCTATGATGGTTTTTGGGATACCATGCGTCATAAATACGTGTTGTTCAAGAGCTTGAACAATATTTTTTCCTATTGCTCTTCGTAATGGTATTATTATACAATATTTAGAAAAACAGCACACCACTACTAATAAATATATATAGCCAGCCCTTGATCTAGGCAATGGGCCTATTAAATCAATACTAATACATTCAAATGGTTTGTTGTACACTTTTGGGTCTCCTAACAAACCGGGTGTTTGAGTCTGTGAATGTTTGTATGCCGAACAAACATCGCATTTTCGAATGTAATTTACTACATCTTTATATAAACCTGGCCAATAGTATTTAAGTGCTAGACTGCGATAGGTTTTTAGTATTCCGAAGTGTGGGAATAAAACACTGTGATGATCTTCCACTAATTTGGAACGGTCGCCTTTTGGAATAACTTTTTTCCATTGGCAATCTGGACTATTAGAAAATTTACATTTAGTATATCTATATAATTCTCCGTTAATTATCTGATAATTTGGACATGATTGTGGTAGTCTCATACATTTATTGAGTACCTCATTATACCAAGTGTCATCTATTAATGTATTAATTTCGTTTACTGGTACTGCGCGACTGAGTGCGTCTGGTATTATATTATCTTTGCCTTTACGGTGTTCAACTGTAAAATTATAAGGTGATAATCGAATACCCCAACGAGCTAATCTACCTGTTGGGTTGTTTAAGTTTAAAAACCATTTTAAGCTTGAATGGTCAGTTATTACTTTGAATGAAGATACTCCTTCTACATATGGTCTGAATGTTTCTATGGAAAATAAAATCGCGAGCAACTCACGTTCCGTTGTGGCGTAGTTTTTTTCTGCTTTATTTAACGATCTACTAGTATAAGCTATCGGATGTTCCTGGCCGTCGTCGTCCAATTGTGTAAGCGTTCCGGCGATGCCATAACCTGACGCGTCGCAATGTATAATGAATGGCTTATCAAAATTCGGACAAGCTAAAACAGGGGCTGAGATAAGAGCGTTTTTTAGTTGATTAAAAGAGTTTTCAGCTACCTCCGACCACTTAAAGGGAGGGGCGTCTTTCCGTGTGCTAGTTAAGTTATGTAAAGGTGCTGCGATTAAACTATAACCTTTCACGAAACGACGAAAATAACCTGCCACGCCTAAGAATGTTTTTACCTCTTTCCGATTTTTGGGCTGGGGAAATTCTACTATACTTTTGATTTTTGAAGGATCTGTTTGTAGTCCGTTTTCGTTTATAATATATCCGAGATATTTTAGTTCTTTCCTAAAAAAGTTACATTTGTCTAAATTTATTGTTAACTTTGCGTTTTTTAATCTTTCCTGTACCTTAATGAGTAGGGAAATATGTTCGTTAAATGATGAAGACACTATGATGATGTCATCTAAATAAGCAAAGACTTTATTATTAAATTCTGGGCCAAATAAGTGGTCCATTAAGCGTTGCTGGGTTGCTGGTGCTCCAGTCAATCCAAAACACATTACTTTAAATTGATAGAGACCTCTGCCTGGAACTGTAAACGCAGTTTTTTCCTTTGAATCTTCGCTTAAGGGTATTTGCCAGAAACTAGACTTGAGGTCTATTGACGAAAGATATTTAGCATCCCTTAATTGATCTAAAATGTTGCTAATATAGGGCAATGGATATGCGTCTTTTTTACTTACTTCGTTTAATTTTCTACTATCTAGACAAAAACGCCACTCATTGTTTGCCTTTGGTGCTAATATTATTGGGTTATTCCACGCGCTAAAACTTGGTTCTATTACATCAATTTTTAACATTTCGTCTAATTGTTTATTCATTTCTTTAAGACGTTCAGGTGAAAGTCGGTAATAGCGTTGTTTAATTGGTTTTGTTGTACCCGTATCTATATGATGTGTAATAATAGAAGTTCTGCCTAACCCTAGTCTTTCAGAAGATATTTCTTCATAAGTCTTTATTACTTTCTCTGCTAAAATTTTTTCATCATGTGACAAATCTTCATACTGATGGAGATATTTAATTTCGCATATTTGAGTTGGTAAATCAATTTTATTAATTAATGGTAAATTATGGAAAATCTCGGGGGCGATTTGGAATGATTTCCAAAAATCAACTCCTAATATTATAGAAGTGGTTACGCTAGGTACCACAAAAAATTGAATTACTTTCGTAATATTGTTTAACTGTACTGGCAGAAAAAAATAGCCTATAACCGCTGCCTTTGAATTGTTTGCTGTCGCTATATTTTTTATGTCGCTACTACTATGCATTTCTAATCCTTGTTTTCTAAATTTTTCTCCCATATTAGTCCCTAATATTGAGATAATGGATCCTGAGTCTAACAAGGCGTAATAATTTTTGTCATATATTCTTATGTTAACGAAAGGACGTTCGTCGTCTATACAATTATGAATCGCAGAATTTTTTGTCCATGTACGATGGTTAATATTTTTTTTTGTACAATTGTTTATATTTAAATATTTATTTTTGCTAAAATTTTTATTTTTAGAGAAATATGTTTTTGTTGGTCTTCTACGATTCGACGAAATTAGTTTTTTGAATTTGGGAAATAATGTTTTGTTTTATTACAATTAGGGCAAGCTGGTTTCTTAGTGTTCGGCCTGCCACAGCCGTAACATAGTATTTTTCTACAATTATAGTTATTATGACCCATTTCATTACAACGGGAGCAAACTAGTCTATTATTGTTATTATGTGATAATTGTTGGTTATTTTTATATCTATTTGAGTAATGGTTATATTGTTGGTAACGGCTATTTTCGTTTCTATTTAAATTTTTGTTATTATACGGCGGTTGTGGGTTGTTATAGTTGAGGCTTGTATTATAAGAGTTTTGTTTCGATTGTTGTAACGTATTCACGTGTGAAGGTTTATTTATAAATGTTTTATAGCCAAGATCCGGCGCAACTGACTGCGGCGTTACCCTGGGCGGTTCTGTAAAATTGTTTGATCTATCCCTAGTATAATCTAGAAGTTTACATTTTGTTCTTAGTTCATTTATGGTGTTAAATTCCAACAAGGATAATGGTAGTTGTATTTCCGGTCTGAAATTTTTTCTTATGATTTTTATTTGTTGTTCTTCCGGTAATGGTATGGTGAAGCGAGAAAAATAGTTGATCATTATTGATATGAATGCTGTTGTTGATTCCGATTGTCCTTGTGTTCTTTTTTGAACTTCATTTAATAATTTTTCGTTGTAATCAATAGGAGAAAATTCTGCTATTAAATTATTTTTTAATTGCTCCCAATTGGATAATGTGTTTTTAACACTTCTAAACCATAATAACGCTTTTTCTGTGAATATTTCCACGGCTGAATTAAATAACTGAGCGTCCGTGATATTTCTCGACTCGCTAAGTTCTTCTAGACGTTGTATAAATAAGTGTACACATGTTAAACCGTCGTATTTTACACCTAATTTTGCAACTGACAATTCAATTCCGCTATGGAGTATGTTTTTCTGTATAATAGGTTGTTCTGATGAGCCAGGTATAGAGTCGAATGAAGTTTTAAAAGAAGTAAATAAGTTGTCTATTTTGTCTAAATTTTTGTTTAAATTTTCGGTTAAAGTTTTATACAATGTGTTATCAATTGATGGATCTATTCTGGTTAATCTATGGTATAGATGATGAGCTAAACCTCTAATACGATTAAGGCTTTTGAACTGATGGTGTGGGTCTTGGAGAAATTTGTTAATTTCCGACATTTTTAGTTTAATAATTTTTAACTCTTCCACAGCATCCAAGTTTGTCTCCAATATATCCTCCGATGGAATAACTTTTCCTAGTTCACGCATTTGCGTTTTAAGTTCGACTACGGTTGTTGCCGGTTTATCTCCACGTATGTTTACTTCGTGTGTGAGTTCATCTTTATGTAAAACGTTATAAGCAATAGGGCGTTCCATTGTTTAAATTAATTAAGTTAAATAATGTGAAAGTATTTGAAAAGGTATTAATTCGCAATTGATTAATTACTAAACTATAAGCAGGACGTTTGAAAAATGCTTTGAAATGTGCACGCGTATCTAACTAAACGTTCAAACTTCTCGTAAACAGCGGCAGATAAATATATGTTTAACTAAGTATAATCTTTATAATTTATCACCAAGTGAAGGGACGAGTCGGACGCGCGAGTTAACAATAGAACCGGTTTCCCACTACGACGAGACGCGTGAGCCGTCGCGTTCGAAAGGTAATATAAGTATTTTAAGCGAGGGTATGCTATGCGAAATTTTAAAGTGGAATATTCCGATGTTAGACGAAGTCCGGCCTATGATTACACTGTTGTTTCTTACTAAATTTGTTCATTCATAAGTCGATCTTGTTTTATGAGTTTTATGATTTTATATTTATCGGTCTATTTACTATTATGGATTGGTAAAGATATGGTATTCCCCGGCAAAGATTTTATGCTTTTTTATGAATATATAAAGGATAAGTATCTAGTACAGGCTAAGTATGATAATTGAGAGTATAAAAAGAAGATAATTAGAGTAACCTTGAGGTAATCAAGTTAGATTTCAAAAACAATATTTGTTAATAATTATACTAGTTAAAATTAAGTTTGTACAATGCAAAACATTTCATATTTAAATAAGATAGTTCCACACAAAAGAGTCCTTCTTTGAATTCGATTGTTAATTGTTTGTTTATTAGGTTGAGAAAAAAATATTTTTATTTTGTTTATTTAAGTAAAATAGTTCTAGTTGAATGTAAGTCAACTATGATTTATCTCCTGTGTGTGAATCGTTACACGAAATTATGAGTATACAATACTAGATAATGGTATTATTCATTTCTTATATTAAAATTAGACATTTGCTGGAAGAAAAATATATTAATACATCCTACTAAGTGACCACTATTCTTATTTAACAGGTATCTTTATATTCACTTTAATGTAATATATTAAGTGCCTTTCCTATTATGATTAAAACCTTGTATTGGGCGCCATTGTTACTTCGATTTTGTTGTTATTAATTTGTAAAAAGGTGGAAGGTAAAATTATACAAGCTACAATCAACAGATTAGGTCATTTATTATAATTGTTCACCGAAGATACACTGAGTCACCTCCCTAGCATAATAGGTTCTTACAAAAGTATATAACGT
Organism: Dendrolimus punctatus; assembly: GCA_012273795.1. NCBI lineage: Eukaryota > Metazoa > Arthropoda > Insecta > Lepidoptera > Lasiocampidae > Dendrolimus > Dendrolimus punctatus. The sequence continues at coordinate 1,796,796 of CM022546.1, read as the reverse complement.
AAAGTTTAAACACTGTTATCAATTTCCTTATATGTCTATAGTTAACTTTATTACCTCGGTCTAGCTGTCTGAGCAGGGCTCTCAACTCTTAGAAGAATCATTCAAAATTTAAGGGTATCGTGGGTTGGAGAGGCTAAACCATTAAACAAGAAGAGGGGCCACCTTATTCTAGGATTAAATAGTATTATTATCGGGTAGGGAAGCTACCCTAGCAAGCTGAAGAGTCTAAACCCAGGGAGATAAATAAAATGAAAAGAAAAGAAAAGAACTTCCTGAGGATACCAATCCGATCCAGGGTCCGGGGCGACGGCACCGAATCAGGGAAGTGATGCTCTGCTGACCACGCGGTACTACCTAGCTCCACATGCCTCGGTCGTAGACAACAGTTTATTCTTTATTATGTGATTACGTAATAAAACCCACTGATAGGTGGGTTTATTAATCCAATATTATGGCTTTAATGAGTTTTTAATCGACGAGCCTTTGGGTAAAAATGCCTTTGTATTATAATGCGTCGGTAGGAACAGTGAATAATCTTTAGCTTTGACTACACTTCGTGATTTCTGCAAATATACAGAAGACAAATCAAAAATATAAAAAGGGCGAACACCGACGATGGGTTTCTTTAAAATATAGAATAATACTTACAGGATAAACTTGTGCTAACACACTTTAAAAAAAACGGGCTTTCAAGCCATGTATAACTCGACGACGCGCAATTAGAAAATGGCCGGCGGCTTCTGCGAACCACGCAGGCGAGGGAAAAACCGAAAGCAAGCGAGCGCACCCGAACGTGACTTCGTCACACGGTCCTCAAACGATATCACTAGCCGCGCCAAATTCAAACGCTTTAAAATTCATGATATTACAACCAATAGGCTAAGGAACCATGACTTACGTAACTACGGCGTCACAAGTCCTTTGGGAATTCAGAAAATATGGCGGCACGAAGTTCGCCGGGTCAGCTAGTAATACATATCATCACTACATAGTATAAAACAAAGTCGCCTTTTCTGTCCCTATATCCCTATATCCCTATGTGCGCTTAAATCTTTAAAACTACCCAACGAATTTTGATGTGGTTTTTTCCAATAGATAGAGTGATTCAAGAGGAAGGTTTATATGTATAATACAAGTTTTTCTGTAGTGTATTTAATTTTGTATCAGCATGCACCCGTGCGAAGCCGGGGCGGGTCGCTAGTATATTAAATAATAAAAATATCCTATATCTTTAAAACTAGTTCTACACAGTTTTTTCTCCGTGCAGGAACAGAAAAGAATACTAATTCTGCGGCTGGGCGGACTATTGTCAGAGGCGACATAACAACTTTCAACCAGATGGTAGGGTGTTTGCCCGACTGGATGGCTACCACCCCTGCTCTGTAGTATGTCGCCATAACAACTTTGGGTTGTGTTCCGTCATCAGTGTCCGGGTTCCACTTTCTCCTTCGAAACTGGCAGCACCTCTGGTATTGCTAATGTCCATAGGCGATGGTAATCACTTTCCATCACATTTGGACCGTCAGCCTTACGTTTTGATATATTACAGTTGTTATATCCAAAAGGTCATCTTACCTAATAACAGGTCACAGCGGACCTTTCACCAGTTTGCCTAGAATCAAACACTTGTTTTATAGCTGGCAAGGGGGTAGATGACCCACATAATGGAAAGTGGACACCGTCACCTAGGGACATTTGCAACATCATGCACTAAACCAACATGTAAACCAGCCTGCCAGATGGCATAGAGTATAGAGGGATCATACAGGAGGAAGGAATTAAGGAAATATTAAACACTGTAGTTATCCGTTACAATAATAAACTAAGCCTGGTGTGCACCGACATTTAATCAATAGTTAAAATGAAATAATCGCTTGAAAATATATGGCTAAACATTGATTATTTTATTTTAACCACCGGTTAAATGTCGGTGCACACCAGCCTTATTAACCACACAAACCAGCAGGCTGTACCCGTCACTGAACTATTGAAACGATACCACATTTGCAAGCTCCAAAGTCGGGCTTAGTATATAAATTTAATTAAGAGATGTCCTTTAATGTAAGGACTAATCTCAAATGTCAAATCATCATACATCCCCTCTACTTATAGTGTTGCCACTGATCGCAGGAAGCAAGAAAACGATTACAAAACAAACTGACCTCATAAAGGTTGTTAAGGGTCTGTATGACGTCCGTGCTTCCTTTGACCGGTTTGGCCTCTTCCTTGGGTATAAAGGCCAGACCTGGACACGGATACTGCTCACCTTCGATCATGCCTAAACCGAGCCACTCTTCAGGTATCCTGAAAAGATGCATAGACAACACTTTATTGTAAACCAAAGCATAGATTAACAGAAATCGAAAAATACAAGAGATACAACGGGCGGCCTTATAACTAAAAAGCGATCCCTTCCAGGCAACCCTTGGCAGGGATTAAAAGATTTTTAATAATAAGGGTCGTGCAGTTTATAAATAATGATAAATGATAAGTATACAAAAAACAATATAAATATATATATATACACACATATCATACATACTAGTGGTCGCCCAGTGGTCGAAATTGAATTACGTATGTAACGCCGGCAAGCAAATGAAACGGGCGAAATCGCGGTCGTGAACATGGTCTTTGTGAGTTCCTGACGGAACATAGCTATATTATATATAAAGTGTCTATTGCATGGGGCCCTTTGTTTACAATAAGCTCCCGAAGTCGCTTAGAGAACTGCCACTTACAATATTTAAAAAAAAAAAAAATTGTTACTGACCACTAAATGTTATTATAACGTTTATGGAGGATAAATCATTATGAAGTGACATAAATATATTTGACATTCTGTAATATTAGACATTTTATTATTTAGATTATTATTATATTGTATACCAGATAATTATTATTAATGTTTAATTTTAATTGTATTCATTCATTTCATTCATTCATTTTTTGTACATAATTTAATATTGTAATAATTGATATATAAAATCCTGTTTAATATTGTAATATTAATTTTGCACGCCCAATGATGGGCCGAATGCATTGATACCATAAAATCTGTAACAACTTTGTACATGCATTATGCAATAAATATATATTCTATTCTATTCTATTATATCCCCAAGTTACGCTTATGTTATGAGTAATATACAGCAGACCGCTCTTATGCCGATCCCAGACACCCAGACCACAGTAAATAACAGAAATTTCATTACCGAAATTTACCATGCCAGAATCGAACCTGGAGCCTCTGCTCCTTCTCAATCACAGAGGCCATCACTCTATGTATGCAATTTAATTACAATGTTACTTATAACAATTATCACGTGAGGTAAACTACATTAATAGTTGACGAACAAACTTACCGGCAGTCAAAATCTGTATTATCAAATATTTCTAGGTCCAGCTTAGGGAATGGACTATACAGGGCAAACAAGTCCTGGTCAGGTATATCATATTCCTCTGGAGGTAGTAACCAGTATGGTTGGATATCCAATTTACGAAGCATTTTCTGTAAAATAGAAAGAATATACATATTTTATAAGTATGTATGTACCGTTCAACTTCAGCTTTTGCTGACACTGCAGCTTACTTTACATTACTCTAATATTACAATATTACTATAAATAACACTCACAAATACTTTTTACAGTGACATCTAGAAAAGGCTCACTTCACAAACAGTTGAGATTCCTCATCAAGATTTTTCTCCATGTAGGAATAGACAATAATACATATTCCTGCAGCCAGGACATAACAGCAAACAGCCAGGTAGTAGGGCATTTACCCGAATGGATGGCTACCTCCCTGGCTCCTTAACAACTGAGTTGTGTTCCGACATTAGTTGTCAGGTTCCAGTTACTTCTTAGATGTTGGCAGCACATTGGCAGCACCCCTGAGGTTACTAATGCCCATAGACAACGGTAACCAATTTCCATCACAGTTAGGTTGTCAGTCTGTCTGCCATGCATCATCAATAAAAAAATATATAAATTGTTATCACATACTGATAATACATAATGATATATAGGTGCTTTGGTCACTATACTACTGCAACATTTAATTTTAAACACTTTCTTAAATAATACCTTTATATTAGCAGCAAGAAACTTCCTCCTCAGCCTCTCAATCTTGACCAACCTTGGCAGTTCTTTTGGTAATACTACACTCAAGAACTGGAGCTTGGGTACAAATGTCTCAAACGGGAATTGCTAAAAAACACAATATCATAAGTCTCTTAAGGCCAGTTCTATTGGTGTAATCTAATTGTGTTTCATGGAATGAGTGAGTTTCACTGGTCCACTTCGCCCTCCTTCCCTATTCCATTTTCCATATTCCATCTCGCCATCTCATTTCCCTATCCTATTATTTTTATACTATCCTAAAGCTGGCAAGGTATTGGTTTTATCACTGTTGGTGCTGCTATAGGTAACTGTAACCATTCTGTATCTGTGTGTGTTTTTGTGTGTATATGTGTGTGTATGTATTTTATGCTATGTAAATTACATTACTTTTAACGTCTAACTTACAATACTGTCATCTTCTCTGTAAGTGGTCCACCGTCCTGGAGGTAAGAGCAACTTCGGCTTCTGAGGTTTCGGAAGAGAAATGAGTGTTGGTGCAAGATTGTCTGTTTTTGCCTAAAATGAAATTAGGGAAGCATTCATTATTATGTCACAGCTGAATAGACTTGTTTGTCAAATTTTATCCATGAAGACCTACAGCTGGTTCTATAACTCTATATTATATACTATTCATACCCTCACCCTACCATCGATTGAAATTTGACATTACTTGCCAGCCAGTTCCTATATCTTACCAACCATTATGGTAAAATTTAGCCCCAGATAAAGTTATCTGAGAATGTGAGATGATTTTTATTTTTGAATCAAGTCACTCTTCTCAGAGTGCCTCCTGGCAAAGGCCTCCTTCGGCTCATCATATCACCAGCAGGGTCCAGCAGAAGTCTGAGCTCATCCTCTCAATGCTTAATCTGTCTTCTCCTTTTACCAACCTTTGGGTACCAGTACTTGCAAGTGGAATGCAGAAGACTAAGATCTTTTTAATATCTTTTAATACTTTTGATATACCATAGCTGTGACAGATAGTTTGACATTTTAACTCCTGCTATTGCTTCTGTGATCAGAAGTGAGGAGTGGTGTCAGAAACAACATTCATTATTAAATGCTGAGATCCCCAATATTCCAATAATGTATTGTTACCATTTGAATAACAAATCGGCAAACAAAAACAATCTTGAATACCCTCAAGCTAAGCAAATTACTCACAATTGTGTTATGGGGTAATGTACAGCTGACTACATTGGGACCAATCCCAGACCCTGAGACCATAGTAAGCAATGGAAAGTCAACTGGAATCAAACCCTCTGCAATAAAATCACTCAACCACAGAAACTGTGAATAGTACATACTTACTAGACATATAATAAAATTGTAGAGGTCAAATTTCTGTACAATGAAAAAAATGCTAAAAACCGAGTCAGGGAGATGTAAGAAGTGAAATAGAGAACTAATTTAGATTTTTTTCCATTTTTTGTTTCTTTTTGTTGTCTGTTTGTCGTGGCTAATCTCCGAAACGACTGGACCAATTTACATGAAATTTTGTGTGGTGGTAGCTTTTTTTAACTATTCCACGCGAACGAAGTCGCGGGCAGAAGCTAATACTATAGTTGTTTATCTTAATATTTATTACCTGTAAAATAAGTTTCATCCTCTTTTTGGCACATATATCCCTAGTTGGATCATCTTTAGTCATATCTGAGACTAATTCGGAGTAATAGCCCCTTTTTGGTATTGCATCTCTCGAAGTATTATCGTAAACGATATCATGTTTTCTTATGGGTTTCTTTTTACAATACATAATGGCTAAATATAATAGCTATTATAACTAATTTATTTAGTTTTTAATCCCAATTTCAAAAACTACTATACTTATTAAAGAGTATATTGGATACTTATTAAAAATTAAAATTTATTTTTTACTGTTGAAATTGAAATTTAAAAATCAACCAGTAATGATAGTTTTAAAAATATTAAATCGATTCAAAATCAATCGAGTGCGAAATATAAATCATAATGGAATGTAAATTCATTCGAAAAAAAGTAATTAAATTAAGTAAAACTGTTTTTTCCTCATAAAAATTGTCTTTGGGATTTTTGAAAAAAATGGTGATTAATTGACATGGTCATCTGGCAACACTAGCGCGCACCCTAGCGCCAACACAGAAACAGAACAACGAGAGCCAAAGAGCAAAGAGTACATTGAATAAGAGTTTTTGGCGGGAACTGAAAGGAGACGTTGTGCTGTGCAGTTTTATTTTCTAAAAATGTGTATAATTACTCTAAAATGAACAATAGTTGCAGGATATTGATAGTTTTTGAGTAGAAATTATGTGTTTTTGTGAGAAATGTGAACTGTATAGTCAGATGTGATTTTTCGAGTTTTCACAAGAACTCCATTGAATGGCGTCGGTTGTAGACTGCAATACAACTGCGCTACTATACGAAGGCCTATTAATTAACATGTTTCCGACTGAAAGACTTTGATTCTATGGTCATGAATAAATTAATAAAAAAAAAATACATTGAATAAATATCACAGAGTACTTTATATATACTGGTATAGAGTCAACAGTCACAATATGTATACTAACGCACTCTATCGGTATACGGCATTTGATTCAACGGCAAAAACCATCCAGGGGGTCTAGTGTTATTTTGATTTTTATATTAGACTTTTGGAAATTGCGGGAGTTATAATTTAACTCCTGCAATTCCCAAAAGCCTTTCCAAAAAATGTTTATTTGTTAGTAAATAAAACAACAACTTAGCGGTAGCGTGATTTATTATGTTTCCTTTTATTAAAATATTCAAAGGCATACATTTTCATAACATCATTTGTATCCACATCTAATCTGGTGCCGTTAAGATGATGTACTTGCAAATTTTACCATATCTGGGCACACAACAACCTCTTGCAGAAGAAGCCATAATCCAAGTCATCAGAAAACAAATCGTTAGGCAAATTGGTGTTCAGGGTACATGCGTAAGTCCAACGTGATCACAGAACACTAGTAAACGTGATAAGCGAAGTCTTTGGAGTCCAGGAATCAAACAAAGTTATTGAAAAATAATCAAAACACAAACAAAGTACATACGTTCACGAATGTAACTTGTATCAGTCGGAATGTCATTTTGGTTTTGACATAATTGACATCTTTGAAATAAGTTTTTGGTAAATCGACAATTCATCAAAAATCTATTAATTAAAGTTAAAAAGAGCTTTATAATTTGAAAAAGGTGAGGTCTAGAATTTACACACTTTAAAATATATTTATTAGCTGACATGGCTTGCAAAAACATAAAAACATATCAAATATTTCTTAAACAAGTATTAAAACAACTGCGTATAAAGAAACATATTATATTCATTCATTTGGTGTTTAATTTGAGAACAGTGACATCTACTGCAATACCTACCTACTAATAGAACGCAAAAAAATCTCTAAGAAAAAATAATTGTACTGACTGTTAGGACACTGATAAATATATATATGAAGACTTGCCGTGTGCCTCCGCCATTGTTGCCTTTTTTTATTACCTTTGCTTTTTAAATTTCTAAAATAACTACCTACCTAAGTTAGAAGTTTAGATTTAGAACATTGGTTTATAATTATAAACAATACTATGCCGCGTAAGAAACACTGTTATTGGACACGCAGACTTGAGTTTGAACTCGTGGAATTCATTCGTAATCGTCATTTTATATGGAAGTATACGGGTAATACTAATCATCATATCCAACAGAAATATAAGGCTTATGCTGAATTCGCTGCGAAGCTGGGCCCTGGCTTTACCGGTAAGTCTAATTTCATCGAATTATTACAGTGAGTATATACGAGCGAAAGAAGATACCGGACACATTTCGGTGCATCCTCTTACGCCAAACTTCTAGTTTGCTGGTTGTTAAATATCTAATTACCTATCCATTTTGCAAAAATACCTGCAGAAAAAATATGTTTTGTTAGCCAATAGCCGCCATTAAGGTCCGCGTTGGCTATTCATTACCACCACGACAATAACGTGGTATTTATTTTATTTACAATAAAGCGTATAATGTGGCTTTCCTCACGTTACTTTCAAGTCTATAACCCACGGTAACGATCTTATTTATCCTTAAAATTAATAATTATGAGCATGAAATTCACTATTTTCATAAATGTTGGTCTTTGTTGATATTATCATGTATTAGGATCAAAAAGGGATTTCAAGTTTTGTGTGTGATATAGTTATTCAACTTCATTTGTTGCAGCACGTTCTGTCCGTGATAGATGGGTGAACATCAGAAATACTTTCAACTACAATGTGAGGAAGTTGGAGAAGTCTAAAGAGAATGCTAAAAGCAGTGCTGATATATATACACCTTCTTGGCCTCTTTGGATTCCTCTTCAGTTTCTTCGAGAGGCTGGGAAGAAAGAGGATAGTAATTTAGAGGTTAGTACCCATCTTTGAAATTGTATTATTTTGAGTATTTATTTAAGTTATACAATGGTCTAACTACCGGTAACATAAGGAGGTAGATAGATACCTACTTACAGAAACAATATTTTCAGATTTTACTGTTCATGGTTATTATATTTTAGTAATGCTTGCTCTTATTCATAATAGTTATAAGAGGTCTATAGCCTTTGTTGAAAGATATATTAAAACTATGTTTTATTTATGTATACTAGTCATGAAAATTTTAAAAAAATAGTAGTTCATGTCATTATAACTGTAATAATATTTTTCTTTTCTTTTTTTGTGGCTTTGTCTTATTGAGTATGCACTTTTGGCTATAACTCCATTAATTCTTTAAAAGTACGTAGTAGTTGTTACATACTTCTGTTGTATAAAACTTATAAAAAAAAGACCTTGAGATATAAATAGAATAAGAAATATAAAGGAAAACTATTTTTAGCTAGACATGTTGTTGGAGCTTCTTGTTGCTTCTTCTCCTTAACAGCAATAACATGTTGCAAAGCAGTTATTAAGTTATAAATTATATGTATGATCTTTAAAAAGTGTTCTCCAGTGGAACTTATTTTGAATAAAACCCTTGAATTTGAAATTTGAATTAGTAACTATTTGTTAAAAAGTGGAAAATTAGCTTATAGGTATTGCCATATTAGGAGCGGAGTCAACAGAGATGATAGAGATATCGGATAGGAGTGATGGGATAGAGGGAGGAATTTTACTATTGGAACACACTTATTAAACACAATACATTTTTTTTTCAATAACCTTTATTGCAAAAAATCAGAAATAGAAAGAAAGCAATATTGAAGTCCTTAATTGCCAAGGCACTATGCCTGTGTTTTAGGAATTAGTGCCCTTTCACATTGTATAATTTTATAAACTAACTGCTGTGGCTCTCCGACACAAAATGAGTCTTGACCTCCAAAATGAGAATACTCCACTCCTTCCTGTTCAGCGCTGTCTCCTGCCAGTCATTGGCATAGCTCGCGCAGATCACCCACCACTACGACCCTCCAGCGATATCTGGGCCTACCAACTGTTCGCCGACCCGTTGGTCTGCCCTGATAGGCTCTTTTCAACTCGCGATCCTCCCCCGTTCTGCATAGGTGGCCAATCTTTATACTGTAATAAAATGAAATCAGTAACAGTGTCTACGTTTAGTATGTTAGCATTGTGTCTGTGTGTATATATATATATGTGTGTTCATGTCTGTATAGTTAGAATAGATGTGATCACAACATAAATACATTAGATCAACGCTTCAGAAAACAAATAGCTCAAGACTAATAATTTCATAATGATATTCTGTTAAGAGTTTAGTACCTGATGTGGTAGCCAGAGAGTCTTGACTACAGCTCTTAGGGTTGGCTCTACTATATCAAAAATGATTGTGTGTTATTATGAATAACACTTTTTCTTTTTTAAATGAGCCTACAAGCTTCCTATAACTATTTGCACATAGTGTTAAATTTTGTTTCCTATTCAATGTTGTTTGTTTATAAACAAATGTTTCTCAGTGAATACTAGGTTTGGTAACTTTGTTCTAGTTATAACATACACATTTTACTTGCTTATATGGTATGTATTTCTCTTTCAGACATATGAAGAACTATCAACAAAAATAAACTCGGAATCTGAACTGAAGGAAGAGCTCCATGATGAACCAATAGATATAGGCATTAGGCAAAGAGGTCAACAAGATATAAGCCTAGAGAAAAATCACCCATTCATGACAGAAAAGAGAAAAGATCCTGCAAAAAAGTTTTAGATGATCTTATAGAAGCTATGGAACCTGTAGTGAAACTGCAAGATGCTAATATTAAAAAACAATACCTGTATTTTGGTCAGTATGTGACTGAAGTATTAAATTCTATGAGATCAGTCGATGCTGAAAGTGCATGTCGGGATATTCAGAATTTATTTAACAACAGAAGTGATAATTTGGGACCGTTGTCTTGAAAGGGATTGCACAGCATTTAATTCCGGTATGTGACACTGAATGTGGTTTGTTGTAGTTGAAAGAATCAATGAAGAATGATGATGAAATCAATCAAATGTTAAGCATACATAATATTGCTGGATTTTTGGGTGTAAATTGTTTCTAAGTTTAACACATGTGAGCTGGCTCACATAATTGTTTAATGTGAAATTATTGTTGAATTGTATAGGTTTAAATCAATTCTTACTTATGCATTGATGCAAACAAAAGAAGAAAAGCAGTACAATGGGATCCCTTATTGGTAAAAAGGATTGTTTGAAATTTCAACATATGTGATTCTGGCTCATATAGTTCAATGTGGAAATATTGTTTAATTGTTTAGGTATAAATCTTATAAGTTCTGCGTTGGTCCATCCAAAACATATAAAACAAACAATCAAAAAAGAAAAAAAGCACAATAGAACCCTTGTTGCTAAAAAAGATTGCTTGAAATTTCAACATATGTGATTCTGGCTCATATAGTTCAATGTGGAAATATTGTTTAATTGTTTAGGTATAAATCTTATAAGTTCTGCGTTGGTCCATCCAAAACATATAAAACAAACAACCAAAAAAGAAAAAAAGCACAATAGAACCCTTGTTGCTAAAAAAGATTGCTTGAAATTTCAACATATGTGATTCTGGCTCATATAGTTCAATGTGGAAATATTGTTTAATTGTTTAGGTATAAATCTTATAAGTTCTGCGTTGGTCCATCCAAAACATATAAAACAAACAATCAAAAAAGAAAAAAAGCACAATAGAACCCTTGTTGCTAAAAAAGATTGCTTGAAATTTCAACATATGTGATTCTGGCTCATATAGTTCAATGTGGAAATATTGTTTAATTGTTTAGGTATAAATCTTATAAGTTCTGCGTTGGTCCATCCAAAACATATAAAACAAACAACCAAAAAAGAAAAAAGTACAATAGAACCCTTGTTGCTAAAAAAGATTGCTTGAAATTTCAACATATGTGATTCTGGCTCATATAGTTCAATGTGGAAATATTGTTTAATTGTTTAGGTATAAATCTTATAAGTTCTGCGTTGGTCCATCCAAAACATATAAAACAAACAACCAAAAAAGAAAAAAGTACAATAGAACCCTTGTTGCTAAAAAAGATTGCTTGAAATTTCAACATATGTGATTCTGGCTCATATAGTTCAATGTGGAAATATTGTTTAATTGTTTAGGTATAAATCTTATAAGTTCTGCGTTGGTGCATCCAAAACAACTACCCATTTTACCCACGCCAGCATGGCCACTACTAATCCCATGCCGGGCCCCTCCACACCTCGCCAGGTAGCTGTCAGAAAACAGACTACCAAGACCATTTCCCCCTGCTGGCTAGACAAGGGGCTTCCGAGTCGCTTGAAATCAAGACCAAAGAAGGCATATTACTGCTCGAGGGTAACTAACCCCGACCCGCGATCAGCTCAACCCTCCAGGACTCCATCATCTCCGTTTACAATGCTCACTGCGGAGGCCAAAGCACAGGTCGTAAATAGTCCCCTAGCCCCGACCTACAAAAACTTGGAGAACAGCTGGCCACTAATGTGGCCGAGAAAAAGAGGAAAACAGAACAAGATCAGGCAGCAACCACGAGAACGAACTAAATAGACTTGCCATAAGTTTCTTAGCGACCCGCGGTCCACTCATGGCCGTCGGCCAAATAACAGGGACTTGGAGTAAATGGGCAAAAGACATTGTTCTCACGTCGTACTATGTATGATATTGAACACCACACACCTGCCGCCGTCATATGATAGAAACAATCTTGTTTGGGTGGATCCTTAATACCATAGGGCGATGAAATGTCGAAACAGAGCTGAACATTATTCTGAGTTCACGATGACACGAGTGTCAACGGCTCAGGTCATTAACTGACTTGTCTATGGGAATTGCAATAGGCACTTTTGCATTATACACATCCTTTTGTTGAAGTTTGAGTCGAAATCAATCAAATATTATACACCTAATATTACGTAATATTGTTGGATTTTTGGGTTTAAATTAATTAACAGTTCTGCATGTGTGCTTCTGGTTTATATTTTTGTGTTATCTAGAAATCGAAAGTTCAGCACTTTTCATAATGTTTTATTAAGGGTTTTGGATAGCATATAAATAATTCCAGTATTTGACACAGGCACATGATGTAGGGTTAATCCTGAAAAAGATAATGAAATCAACATGGAGCTACACTGTTTAGTCTGAGTTCACAATGATACGAGTGTCAATGTCTCAGGTCATGTTATGAATTGATTTGTCTATTGGAAATGCTGTTGGCACGGTTAAATTGTTCACATCCCTTTGTTGTATTTCGTTGAACAGCGTGTTTTGGGTAGAAATGAATTTTTTATCGTAGTATCACTACGTTTGTTATTAAGTTTTTTTCAAATCGATCTAAAGTGTCTTTCATAATATTGCTATTTTTTATATGTAAAACTTTTCTTTAAAAATATGGTAGAGTCAGAGGTTAAAGCATGGTTACCATTCCATTTGTTGTTCGATCGATCAATGTCTCGAAATGATGGCAATCCACAACAATGAGCCATCATTACAATGAACATGACAAAGTCACAAACTAATTCAATATCAATAATTAAATGAGCAATTTCATCGAGGTATACTGGCATCACTCGCTTTAATAAATATTTTTCTTTGTTTATGGCTAGCACTAGCGATGTCTTTTCTATCGTTCTGTAGGGGGCGGTGTTGGTGTGGTGTTGGTTGGTACGGTGATGCCTCCCAAAGTTCAACACCAAATAACACTCACAAAAAATTGAAGGCGTTGATAATTTATTCACGAATACCAAGTCAGCAAGCAAGTTTTATAATTATGTTATATAATATTAACGACGACAAAACACACGACAAATATACAATTATTCAATTCATAAGACGGTATGACGGTACGTGACACCGGACAAGGTCATGAGCCGCATTGCCGATCGAATCAAAACTTCGTCATCAAAATTTTATAAATCGTTTCTATTATCTGCATCTTCATTCTGAATTATTCCGTTTAATGTTAAATGCTTAGGCCGTTTTGTTGGGTCTTCTAAGGAGCAATCTCCCGAGAGCATCGGGGCTTTGGAATTGACTTTTTAAGTTTTATAACAACACGGTACGGTGCTGTAGCTATTAAACTAAATCATGATTATTATTGTTATCATCTTTGAGTGCAGGAAACTTTACTTAAAAACTAAATTATTACAACTACTCTAAACGATAGACGACGACGAGAAATCATAATTATGAAATATGTAATAACCACTTGCTGTAATAGCTGCATACAATACCGTTTTATTTTTAAGAAGCGGCCTGTCGTAAGAGGCGGCAAAACAACCCACAGCCAGGTGGTAGGGCATTTGCCCGACTGGATGGCTACCACCCCTGGTCTAGATAGTCTAAGATCCGACTGCAGAATTAGTGCACTCATCGAGTGTTTGCTAAAAATCAAATTTTTAGGCATATTTATGATTAGGAAAATATATATCTACCAAGGTGCCTATCAAAATGTGGCCGCTACTATTTTTAATTAAATTATTGCAAATTGATTTTTCGGAAAAAATTTCATTTGCTGGTTTTTTAAATAAAATATCGTCCACTTAACGGCAATATACATGGAAACTGTGAAAAATCACGGTTGCCGTTGCGCACTTGGCCGCACCTCTTCGCAGCCAGGTGTAAACAGGTATGATTTTGATACGTTTATACGTTCATAACGTACATTTATTGTTTATATATCAAATTAAAGCTAATTTTTTTCTGCTTATTATGATATACGGTTGCTTAATTAAATCTGGCCGCAAATAAGGGTAACTGCATATTAAAGATGGTAAATATTTAAGATAGAGTGAAAGAGAGCTAGCGCGTAACATCATTAGTTAGACGAGGATAGTGATTGCCAGCTGGACGACACTTTAAAGCCATTGCGCATGCGTCGAATGCTAGTGTTCTCAACCACCGGTTCAAACAGCAGTAGGGACTACTTAATAAATACTCCAAAAGAAATATTTTTGTTTTTTTTCAAAATAACAACTATAAAAATTACGACAAAAAATTATTATTGGTGAAAAATGAAACCAAGGTTCCTTATGTAAAAGTAATTTTTTTTGTGCAAGTACTGTTTGAAAAAATATGATGTTTTATTCAAATATTCAACACATGGTTACATATTAATTAAACATTTAAGGAAATTAAAAATTTAAAAAATGTATTTTATAATTCCGTGACTCTTATTTAAAAATCTGAATCATCGGAGCTTTCACTTACACCATTATCGCTGCTATCACTTTCATCGCTACAAATATCAGAATCGTCGTCATTATCGGAAGATTTGTTCTTCGAGTCACATAGCACACTCTCAACTTGCGCTGGAGTTGAGTCTCCCTGGAACCATGTTGATTTTAGAAAACCATCTAACAGCAGCCAACCATTATTTTCTGCGCTGAACTTGATGCAATCTGACTCAGTGGCATTTAACCACATCGAATTAACAAAGATTGTCCGCAATAATTTCTGTTTCAACGATTTCCAGCACGGTGGAATGTGCGTTGAGTCGAAACCTTGAACTCTTTTCATAAATTTTTCATTATTCTGTTTCGAAGCGTACATTTTGTTAAATAAGAAAACTCTTGCAGCATTTACACTTTGACACTTTGGGAGTCCATATATAAGGCACGTAAACTCTTGGACTGCATCAATTTTGGTTTCATCAAAGATGTCATTGGGATCTGTCAAAGACGCAAAAACTTGTTGAATTTGTGGGTGCTTAATAAAAACATTCAAGGGCCGAACTTTCCCTTTGTTGAAGAATGCAGCCGTGTAGTCGCAACCCGTGTATGCGTGGAAAGCGGGAAGAGCATGGCATAAAGTTGCGCCTAATTTTATTGATAAGTCCGTACAGTTTATGTAAACTTCGTCCTTATTATTAATTTTTTTTGATGTACTGTTTGCCAACCAAATTTGCAAATTAGGAAATTTATGCATATTACCTAGTAAAATGATTAAAACGTCAGTGTCTGTAGTTTTCACTAAAATTTTCGAATTTTCAGGTACTTTACTAATGTGAAAAACAATTCTCGTATCAGCCTCTTCATGTTTACATGCTAATTCATTTTCTTCAGTTTTCACTACGAGATTCTCAGCAGAACTATATGAAAAACATTTCTCTCCAACGGTTATATAAATTTTTTTATTTCCTAATATTGTAGCAAAAGAATTATTGGTCCAATGGTTAGCTAAAAAATTTACCAGGGCTTCTTTAAAACGAGAATTCTTCAAGCTTTTACAAAAATCATTGGTTCTTGTTTGCAAAGGGCCATTAATTGTGTATGGAATATCAATTCCTTCTCGGTTTTGTCGTTCGCAATCTTTAATAGAAGGCGTCAAATATCTATCAAATATGATATGCACTTCCCGAGCATTTTTTGAACAAAGTTTTATCAATATCGATTCTGCTATTTTTCCAAATGTTTGTGGCAAAGTAGAGCCAATTTGATACATATAATAGAAACCATCTATGATTTCTACGTCGACTTGTCCGGGATTAGCTGGTGCTATCTTTGCCGTCAATTGTTTACTTAAAGTTGACTTGTCCGTCTTCATCATGTCACCTGAACAGTGAAATAGTGCGGGAGGTACAGGTGCTAGCGGGAATGACAGACAGTACTCAATGTCAACTTTTTGATTTATAGCAATTGCTAACAGACGGCCAAAAATATCTCGTTCCATTTTAATTAATGTTTTTTTGTCTCCGGTGGTACTCTTAATACTTTTTTTAACACAATCTGAAGCGAAGTTATGTATTTTATTACGAGTTATCGGTCTCAAAATCTTGTTGAATCTTCAAAGCAATCCGAAAAAAATTTTGACTTTTGTTCTTGACTTAAAGACTTAACGTTGAGTAAAAAATTGGTAACATTTAAGGATGCCGCTTTACCAGTTGACAAATTGAACAAACTGTCTTTGTCTACACTTTCAGAAAAAGGATTCATTGTTTTCTTGATCGTTTCAACAATACTGCTTAAAGTCTTGGAGTCTTTCTCGATTCGATTCTTCTGTAACGTATAAGAAGTATCATCTGCTTGAGATAATCCGATTTCTGCTTTTACAAACGAGATAATTTTTGTTCTGACACTATGACTAAGAGCCCATCTTTCTCGCGCAGCGATCGAATTGGTAAAATGACTAACACCAGTCAAGGTATTACCGGCATCAGCATTAATCGTCTGCTCCAAAGTCAAGTCTACAGGTGATCTGCCTAAGCATGATTTTGTGCGTCTAATACCAAAAGCACCTTCATGAAATTCTTCAAGTAGAGTTGAATTTTCTACCTTCAGGTTGATTAAGTTATTTAAATACATAGCAGCCCATTTGGCATAATTCGGTTGATTAAATGCAAAAAAGTAACCACACATTTCGAAGGTAGAATCCAAGTAAAGCTCAAAGTTACTGCAACGAATACTTCTAGAAAATCGAAGAAATATGTTGATAAGTTCAGTATACTGTAAGTAATATTGAGCTGTCTTTCCATGACCGCCCTGAAGTGTTGTTTCACGGAACTGTTTATAACCCTCCAGTATTTTACGCAATGAATCAGGTAAAACGATGCTCTCATTGACTCCACGTGAAGTATTCATTGCTGCGTTTAAGTCTTCGTTTAATGTTTCAACATCGTCCGCGCCAATTTCAGATAAATATTTCTCAAAATGAAGAATCTGTAAAGCACCAGAAGCCAAGGGATGTAGCCGCTTACATCGATTAAAATGTTTACCGTCCAAGAAACTGTTCATTGAACCTCCTGCTAGTGCCTCAGCTTCAACTAAAATCTCTATTAATCCACTGGAGTCAATATACTTTCCAATTACTTTAAAGAAAGCCATTTGGGTATGGAATGCACCTAAATTAATGAATATATCGTCAAATTCTGGCTTTTTAGTATGTTGGATCTGCATAGCTAATCTGGCTATTGCTAAATCGTAAGTAGCTATGATCTGTTGTTGATTACAATTCTTAGCAACTTCTTTTGCAATATTAAGAGTTTCCTGAACAACAGCTAGCGACGTAGGAGATTCATTTATTGGTGATAAGTACTCGACTGTCTGAATTTTACTCTCATCAATGCCAATTTTGCAGTTATAACCTAACCACATGGGTACCGAATTAATTTGAGATAATGACATACTCCAAATCAAATCCTTATCAATTGCAATTAATTTTTCTGGGTGACACGCATCGATTATTTCAGTAATTGTTTGAAAAGGAAGAAACGTCATACTTGTAAAAGGTGTCTTGATAAACGGACGAATTTCCTTCGGAGGTGCTTCAAAACGCCGTCTCTTACGAGCTCTTGCAAGGGACTCATCCGTGTGACTTTCATGGAAATATGCGCCGAGGGATTCTGAATCAGAAGTATCCGAATTGTCCAAATTATTAGGGTCATTATTTTCACTGCGAAACTGATAAATGATACCGACTGTATCGTGCAGAGTATCTTTTCCAGTGGGTGTATCGACGAAACGGTCAAAATTATCGAAAGCTACGTGCGTGCTTAGCCCATCAACTCGGCTAATACCAGCCGGTATTACATTGTTTTCTTTTGGGAACTATACGTCATCTCAGTTTCAATTTCTTCAGCTAAATTATACCCTATTGTATGTCCATATCTATTTAATATCGTTAGAACTTTTCGTGAACTTGTCATTGATTTCATTGATAACCCGAGCGTAAGATGTTTTGACGGTTTGACTCTACCTTTCGATACAATATAAATCAGATCACTACACACAGACTTAATTTTCACTAAGTCGTCACTTGAATTTTTACGACGAGTATCTGGTCCTTGAACTAAGTCGCACACGAAATTAAAAGTTGTTCTGGAATATTACACTCTCCGAGAATAATATCTTCTGGAGTTAGATTATCTGGCAGCTTCGTACTTTCTACAGATGTTATACAGTTTCGCAATTCGTAAGCGACATCTCTGCATCGATTCTTCTCATTTGATTCTAACTTAGCTATTTCACCAACTAATCGTGACGTGCTCATGTCATACTGATAGACAATTTTCCTTTTTGGTGTCCCCATGGATGACTCTACAGTAATTCGATCGCCAAAAGCTTTTGTAATTTTATTTCTAAGTTTTCAGCACGATATTCCTGTAAATCTTCAGCGCGTACTTGACCTTCAGCAAATTCCAACAGCAATGATTTATACTGAAATAACAAATCAGTGAGATACATAACGCGATTTTTCTCAATAATTTCCGCCTTTATTATTTCTGAAATTGCATTGAATGCTAACTGGTGAAATTGGCGATTTTTGTGCCAATATCCTGGCTCTGGATGTTCCTCATATTGTCGTTTCAGTGAAATCTGATACGATGACAAACAAGTCGAATGATAAGCAATAGATTGAGGGCTTTCTAGTTTCGCTAATAGTTTTGAGTCATTCGATTTACCGGCCATTGATTTTATTGTTTCAACCGTTGCTTCTGATCGCGGGAATGTTACATAAGTTCGTCTCTTACCAACTTTTTTCTCAACATGATCACAAAAAAGGCAGGCTGACTTTTTATTTATAATTGTTGATGAAGTAGCTTGCTGGGATATTGTACCAGCAGATGACAAATTTTGAATACACTGAGAATGATCATCCTCCTGCGCAGATGTACTAGGCTGCTCGTTTAAAGCAGTCGTACTAAGCTGTTCGTCTACTGAAAGTGTAGTCGGTTGATCGTTTAATGTAGCCCTTGATTCTTCCTGCAAAGTAAATGTATACTTTGAAAGACAATTTATATTAAAAGCTTGGTTCTAGAAATGTTTTTTTGAAATCTGATTAATATTATTACTGCTGTATATACTTACTAGATCACAGTTTACAGCAGGAAAAGTTTGTTCATGAAGACCTGAAGGGAGGCTCGGGATCTGTAAATTATAAGAAATACGGAGGTACAGTTACATATTCCATTGTCATTCAATAACAATGTTTTCATTGTATTTGATATAATTAAACGAAAATATCAAGTCGATCTAAAAGAATATAAATATGTAAATTTTTTTTTATTTTGCTATTATTGACAATTATATATTTTTTTCGAAAAGAAATAACGCATTGTTAACAAAGAAAGTCGGTAATAATATTTATTTCTCCACATTATATTGCTGAATGATTTTATAGTATGTTTGAAAGAAGGTTCAGAAAGATTCGACTACCTGAAAAATTCTACCTGTGTGAGAAATGTAATATCTTAGGAATTCGTAGAGGGTACTGTGTTACCACGTTTTCCTAAGAAAATAAGAAATAAAAAAAAAAACAACTCTTAACAAAAAACCTCAAAGTTAGCACTGTATTATTTATATCGTAACTATTACCTATATTATTCTTAAGTTCAATTGAAATTTTACTTACAGCTTGTGTTTTGCAAAAATCTTCGAATTCTTCTTTATCTTTTTGCTTCAGAACTGTAATTTTTTTTAGACACTGTATGATATCCAAAATCATCAGTAGATTCAACTGTCAATAAAGTGTCATGATATTTATATTTTTTCTTACGACGAAACAATAACATTAGTAAACACTTTTTGAATGATGTATTATTAAAGTCAAGTACATTGAATTTTTTGTCACACAGAAAACACGCCTTCATCTTTATCAATTTTATTTTATGTTAATTAATTTGATAATTTTTAGATGCACAAAATTAAACAACAATAGATATAACGTTTTGTATTACGAACTCCAAAACAGCGTGGTTTTTATGTTAGAATGAAAAATCGCAGCTGTTCAGTTGAGAACACTAGCATTCGACGCATGCGCAATGGCTTTAAAGTGTCGTCCAGCTGGCAATCACTATCCTCGTCTAACTAATGATGTTACGCGCTAGCTCTCTTTCACTCTATCTTAAATATTTACCATCTTTAATATGCAGTTACCCTTATTTGCGGCCAGATTTAATTAAGCAACCGTATATCATAATAAGCAGAAAAAATTAGCTTTAATTTGATATATAAACAATAAATGTACGTTATGAACGTATAAACGTATCAAAATCATACCTGTTTACACCTGGCTGCGAAGAGGTGCGGCCAAGTGCGCAACGGCAACCGTGATTTTTCACAGTTTCCATGTATATTGCCGTTAAGTGGACGATATTTTATTTAAAAAACCAGCAAATGAAATTTTTTCCGAAAAATCAATTTGCAATAATTTAATTAAAAATAGTAGCGGCCACATTTTGATAGGCACCTTGGTAGATATATATTTTCCTAATCATAAATATGCCTAAAAATTTGATTTTTAGCAAACACTCGATGAGTGCACTAATTCTGCAGTCGGATCTCGTACTAAGAGTATGTCGCCATAAGTATGTCGCCATAACAACCTTGAGTTGTGTTCCGGCATTAGTGACCAGGTTCCAGGCTCCCTAAAGAGAGCAGCAGCGCATTCGTAGCACCTTTGGTGTTGCAAATGTCCATAGGCGATGGTAACCGCTGTCCATCAAGTGGGCCGTCTGCCTGTCTGCTGATCTCCTGCAATAAAAAATAATAAAAAAAAAAATATATAATATTATCTACATCCAGATGATATTGGACATGTTTAAGGTCACTGTTAAAGTATTTCGCGTTTTTTTGGTATTTCTAATCTAGCTAGTCGGTTGCAGATAGTGTATCCATACCCACGTTGATATTGCCCGTGATATCGTTATGTCCGTCGAAAACTGGGAAATGTTCATAATTCATTGAGTAGGACAGCTTGAGAAGTTTACATCTCGTATCATATCGATTTTTAATCCCAGTTTCTGTCTCGTACTCAGGCTCTGGCAAATTTGTATTAGACGAAAAACGAAATACGGAATCTATTTTAAAATATAACATTCAGTTACTTCTTCAGATCCCGCTAGACGTGCATCCCCAAGCTTGTGCCACATTTCCCAGTCCTTCGCTTTCCTCCTACGGACCCTACCGATGATATTGCGCAGATTTTCCACGGGTTGGAGAGTTGCGAAACTACATTTGCTGAGACGCGGTCTCTACTCTAGAACTCGTCTGGTCCACTTCCATCGGTTCTGCAACAGACGTGACTGGCTTACTGCTACTCTAATTTTAAGAGCAATATCGGTTGTCTTGGTTTTCTTACGCATGTCCTCGTTCTTGATTTGATCAATAAGAGAAAATACAACTAATAGCTCGCTACACAAACCTGTTAGAACTCAAAATTAATTAAGGTACAATCAAGACCGACCGCGCGAACCGAAGTCTATCTTCGCAGTTGTTTTAGAGTTTCCTCTCTTGAGATTCTTCGATGTCGTACTGTTCACAGTTGGAATCGGATTTCTTATTAAGGAAGGGCTACCTGTGTCTGAGGCTAGGTTCGTATACAATTCAATTAGTAAAAAATGTTAGTCAAGATTACGCAGTGTATTGGATTTTTCGAAAAACAAACCACAGCGAAGGCGGACTTGTTTTGTCTGAGGAATGTTTAGGGTTTACGGGATTTATCGAAAATATTTGGTACATGTGTGGGTAGATCATGATATTATACGAATTGAGTCGGTAAATTAAGAAAACATGGCATGACAGTATTTAATTGTATGTGTATTTCATAAGATATCATCTAATGGGTAAAGGCGTTCTGATCGTCGAGACCGCGGCAAAAATGGTTTCAGGTTAGAACAGTGGCATTAAAATAAGATTACTTACGGAGATTTTATGATATTTCTAAGCAACTATGGAGATGTTAGTAGTCAACACTAATTGTAAGCCGTGTTGGTGCTGGCGGGAGCGAGGACAAAAACAGAAGGAAAGGGCATACAGGTAAAAGCTAGCCGCACAAGACACGCTACGAATGATGCGGGCTTCGCAGTGGCAGGCACTTCTTCCTCGTGATCCTTTCTTCTCGTCTTGCGGTTCCTTCGATAAGTGGACCAGCGGGTATATTCCAACATGCGGGTTGATATAAGCGGGTTTGAATAGCGGCACAACACACAAAACGCGGCGAGGTTTGCGCGTAAGCAGCGGTGTATTCAGCGGTCGGACGTAGACTGTCGTAGACTATATCACAATATATAGTGATAGATGGGGCGAAAGAAATAAAATTAATCAAAGAGGCGGTGACCAAATAAGTCGGCGTTACCAAGCGGGTTCTTCTTTTTGCATTTTTCATGACTTATAATCGTCGGAAGTGTGTCTTTCATTGCTCGTGTTTCTTCGAGATATTCTGTAATGACAAATTTTGAAGAGCAGCCCTATTGAAATAGTTTCATATTGTCGGTGGGCTGAAGTTGAACTGACCGCTGCGTAAATTGTTCTAGTATGATGTTACTCTTTAAAACAGATTCGTCTTCCAGAAATGCGAGAAGATATAGTAAACTGTTCATAATCGAGAGCCCATGAAGGGTTAAGGAGAAAAAGATTTATTCAGGATCATAAAAACTAGCACCATTACTATTTTGTTACAGTATGATGTCATATGGTTAACCAGATACAGATAAACAGATATTTGGTTTTTACCACTAACAGCACGTTGATTCACTGCTAAATTGACATTTATATGGAGAATAGTTGGATTTAGAATTCCTTCGGCATGTAGCCGATAAAAAAAGACGCTTTCCGTCCTATACTGTGTCGTGCACCATAGAACTCTTCCATATAACACTCAAGGTTGTTATACAGTTTCACACCGTACGTGAAGCTGCCGTGAATGCAAATTTTTTTTTCGTGCATTGTACTTGTTCAATTAGAGTTTGTGGAGGCAGGGGCATTTGGAGTCTTGGCATTAATGGAATTGTTTAGACTAATATATCTTCCAGTCTTTAGTGAGGTTTCAAGGTTGTTGTCTAACAAAGTTGCGGGTGTTTATTCTTTTCGGGACGTAAATATGAATTTCAAAAAATTTTAATGTTTGATGTTCAGATAGTGGGATTTCAATAAAACAACTATTTCATCACGTGTCACAAACTACAAGTACGACTGCACCCGACGATAGCCTATTGTTTTGAAAGTGACGACTTGAGCCGTCGAAAATTTACTGTATTATCACATCTCTAACTGCTTATTTCACGTTCTGGGGAATGTGGCATTACTATGATCTGGAGTTAATCGTTAAAAACGTGTAACAACTTAAGAATTTGAAGTATTTTCGCCACTGGCCAATCTGGTCTGCCATGCTGCCAATGGAGAAACATGTTGCGCTAGACAAGGAATCCACAAAGGACATATCATGTATCTGGATTGATTATTTCCTTATCAATTTTTCGAGCGTTCGTACTCCGTTCGTTCTATTATATAATTATGGTGAAAAGTATAGATAACTATAGGTTCTTTATTGGTTATTTACAATTAAAATTACATTAACTTAAACAAACTTAAAATTAAAATAAATATAATAATACATCCTATTCTAATAATATATATACAACTTAATTTATTAAAGATAGAAACTACAAATAGTAAATAGTAGTGTATACCTTTACAAACACGTATAACACAGATACAAATATAACCGAACACGATGAATCCAAACGTAATACAAAAGGTCATAATTCAATAAATAGCGCAAAGTTCGTCACCATTAGATTCCCGAATGTACACACATCACGCCCGTATCGTAGTCGATGTAATCCACAACACCTGGCTAATTGTGCTAATGAGAGAGTACACTAGGACAAAAGTCTATTCTCCACTGTTATATAAATATTTTATGTAACATATATAACTGTAACGGGTGGCAAATAAAACGTTTGAGACAATACTACTTTCTTTATAACCCCTTATAGGGAGCCAGGTTACATCAATATAAACCACACGTACAGAAAGACTCTCAGGTCTAAACCCTGGTCACCATAGTAGAAGCTCACGGACTGCCGTCCGGGATACGAATTATCAGGGCGTGAGGAACCTAGTCGGGTCACAACCTTGAAATATGCCGCCTAATGCCGAGATATTTATATTAAGAAAGAATAGTTTGAATGTTATTTAAATTAGCGTATGATGAAGTAGGTTTGGGCGCCATCGAGGATCACGGTGCCTGGAGAGTGTGCCTCGACGCACGGCGAGACTACCGGCGTCGAAGGCCGTGGAACACGAGGTGAAGAAACTTAACGTTGACGACTGAAGTATGACCAGAGGTGGCCGATCATGTGGGCAGAGGAAACGAGGGTGCCCTCACGTGGTTAGGAGCGCTGCGGCCCTCGCGTGGCTAGGAGCTCGCGTGTCTAGGCCCTGGTGTGGCTAGACCCTGGCGTGGCTCCCTAAATAGGGGTGAGAAAGTGGTCACTCCTCAAGCAATGGGCACAGCCGTTTTCGGGCCTTCAGTAGGTCGGCTGCAGGCGTGATACGATGGTGTAAATTCAATCTTTTTGTCCTTAGGCACTGACTCTAACACTTATTGATTATCGAACTACTGCGGCTTGCTAGTATGAGATTTAAACGTTGAAAAAGTCACGCTGGGCGCGTGCACAGGTATTTATGCGCCCCAGGCGAAGGTGCGTGGGGAACGCGCGGGGATGAAAACGATCGGCTTAAATGTGGCGTGATGTCTGCCGGGGTATAAAGCGCGGGGGGGACGAGGCTGCCGGCGATATCTCTGGTATCGCGTGATTTTTAATGACCGAATTAAGAAGTCGTTTCGTGCAATGTTAATACCACCGATTTATGAAGTCTACTGTGTAGATGTTGCAAGGCTTAAATTGTCAAATTGCAACATCACACCACAATCATAAAAGGATTACGACTAGTTCAAATGCGGATCGGGTAATAAAATGTGCTTCTATAGTTTTGAAGTGGAATTTGTCTTTGTCGGCGCCTAGGTTGTAATATTATGTTATTTAAAGCCTACCGGTTCTACAACCACTAATTAATTGCTGTCTTCTGGTGCTTTCTTGCATTTGTCTCGATGTAGACCTAAAACCCTCTGGTCACTTATAAAAGCTATAGGAATCAATCCAGCTCCGATTACTTCCAGTGTCATTTTTTCAATAATAGACTTCAAAGATATGGCCCTAGTAGAGCCTTGACAGAAATAAAAATAAATAGGTTGTTGACATTTATTTGATCTGCTTGAAACTTATTTTTGTTCAGAACTTCGATGTCAAGATCATTCATAATATCATTCATTATTTCATCTTCTAATCGATAATGTTTATCGAAGAATCCAGTACTTATATTTGGCAAACTGTCATTATATTGCTCTTGCAAAACTAAAGTTATATGATCTATTAACAAAAACAACAAACAAACATTAAACAATAGCACACAAAAAAATCGACCAATCACAAGTCGGCCTCGCAAATATCTTAGCCGTGAGCTTTTGACTCTAACAAGCATTAGCACTTTAAAGTTTAATATTTCGTAAACGGAGCACTGAATAAAAAAGCAACTTGAGAGGTGTCAAGGGACACCCGGGTGGTACGAAGTTCGTTTCGATTAATTAGTGAAGGATTTTTTTAAGTTATAATATTTTTTTTATTATTAACAAATATAATAATATAAACTTAATCATTGGGCTCAATTTTAGTAATAACTGGCTTGCTTTCTATAAGAGAAATGTTGTTGTATTTAAAAATTGAAAGTAACGTATTGACAGAGGTTATTATTGAATAAAACCATATTTGCTCAGTTACGTTGCTTTATTTCCGTATTCGAGACGGCACCCCAATATCCGAAGATTAAAACCTCCGTTAAACAAATGTAAGAAATGTTTCTTATAAAGGATCTTAAATTAGAGCATGAAATTAAGATTCCAGAACTTTGCTATCGCTTTCAATATGAATATAGTATCTCAGGCATGGAATTCGGTCTAAGACCACAACGTATGGAGTAGCTTGGGAGTACGTTAAGACACGATACCTTCTTAACGGCCTTGGTTAATGTGATTGATAATTCTGGGTTTGAGCGCCACTGGTTGTAGTAGTATGAGCTGGCAACCAGTCCAGCCAAGGTGACACGTCTGGAAATGTGGAGCGGGGTCGCCTACCTCTCTGAGTGCCACGTAACGTGAGCCCCGTATGTAGCTCCCACTATGGGGAAATTAGTTTATTTCTATCGGATCACCGGGGCTTCCGAAGCATGCCCTGCAGGAAGACCACTCGTTCCTACGCTGATACTCCATTCTCTTTCGATAAATTCACTGACTCTAAGAAATGTGCTTGTACTTTAAAAAACCAACACTTGTGTTCGACCGTCTGGTAACACTTGGAGAGAAGGAATGGCGCGACGACCGAAATTTCTACGGCTTATTCGAATGCCTTTCACTTTGAATAGCTGCCATTTGTGTCGTCACGTCCTTTGGATTTTTTCCTTCTAGAATTTCTAAAAGGTGGATCCATTTGCGCGACTTGTGACCGTCAGATGTCGTTGCCGTACTTCCGTTAGCCCTCAGACAGAGCTGACGCCTCTCTAACGTGTCCAGCTTGGAACCTCTTTCCACGTCTAGAAATTGGGTACTATTACCGAAGTTGTCTGGATCTTAATTGATTTTTAAAATGAGATTCCAAAGGTTATGAACAACGACATCTGACGACACGCTACAGCAAGTCTTAGTTGCTATTCATATTAAACAATATGGCTATTCCAATATAGGTGGCTAGAACCACGCCAACCTACAATAGATGGCAGTGCCTGTTTTCAAATTACTATAAGTGCTGTATTTTCTACGTAACAATGTATCGTTAACTTTTGGTCTTAATTTTTTCCGTCTAGCCCCCTTTCGCAACGTGCGATAAGGAACTTCGTTCCAAAAATATCCTGTATCTACTCTATACATTTTTGAAATACCTCTGCAATGATATAATATAGCCTAGACGAGAGTCAAAATCATCTGCACTTTACTTGTAGTTACGTTTCTTTTTATATTTATAACGGGTGCGCCAGAGAAACTTACTTATTTGAAAGGTCAATAAAAAAAAGTACTTCAGTTATTGTTTTAAAAAAATTTTATTTGAGAATACAATATCCCAATTTTTTTTATGCAGTCTTAAAAATGATATCGGATAAATGGCGACCCCCATTGCGCATACACTGATGAAGTCGATTTTTGAAATTCGTATCCACTCTTCGCAGCATATCAATCGGTATGTTGGCAATGGCGTCGCGAATGTTGTTCTTGAGGTGTGCTATGGTCCGTGGTCGATCGACATAAACCAGGGATTTTAAATAACCCCATAAAAAGAAATCGCATGGAGTCAAATCTGGAGAGCGTGCCGGCCATTGGAGATCGCCTCTGAGAGAGATGAGGCGGTCGGGGAAATGTTGTCGCAACAAATTCATCGAGTCTCGTGCTGTGTGTGCTGTGGCTCCATCTTGCTGAAACCACACGTTCCTAACGTTCATTTCTTCGAGTCTTGGAAGAAAAAATTCCTCGATCATGTTCCTGTAACGAGCTCCATTGACGGTAACTGCGCGTTCGTTTTCTTCAAAAAAATAAGGACCAATTATTCCCATTACCGACACCGCACACCAGACAGTAACTCGCTCACAATTAAGTGGCTTCTGGTGAAGCTCACGCGGATTTACATCACACCAATAACGCATGTTTTGCTTGTTGACGCAGCCGGAAATGTGGAAGTGAGCCTCGTTACTGAAAAAAACGACCGCGTCTTCAGGCAGGTTGTCAATCAGCATTTCACATGCATTTTGACGGGCAACAAAATCGCGTTCAGTTAATTCTTGCACAACAGCCAATTTATAGGGATGAAATTGAAGGTCTTCATGGAGAATTCGTCGAACAGTGGTATCAGAAATTCCCATAGCAGCTGCGTGTTTGCGAGCCGAACGCCGGGGAGAACGCACAACTGACTGCCTCACTCTTTCGATATTTTCCGGAGTTCTGATGGTCCGTTGAAGTCCATTTCTGGGTTTAGCGACACTTCCACACTCCCGAAATGAGTTAACCCACGACAGAATCGAATTACGGCCAGGAACGAGTCTGTGAGGAGGAATTTCAAAGCGAGCGCGGAAGGCACGTTGCGTAGCAACAAGTGAGCGACCGTTAGAAAAGAAGCTCTCAACTGCGAAGGCCCGCTGCTCTCTAGACCAGAGCATGATGGCAACTGACTGGAGGGAGAAACAAACTTGGGAACTGCCCCCTCCAGATGCGCCCCCTCTTGCCCCTCTACCCGCCCAACTCACCGCGCGGGAATTATTTCAAATAAGTAAGTTTCTCTGGCGCACCCTGTACTACCTTAACTCCGCGGTGTTACCCGTGGTTATTGTCGTACCGCGGGTAACGCCGCGGAACGAAGCTAGTCTAATAAAGTAGCCTAAATTATTCTTCATATCATCAGCTACCTATCAGTGAAAGCCCCATCAAAATCGGCCTAGCCGTTCCAGAGATTAGGGTAAAGTGGGGGAATGGCGGTCACTTAAGCAATTGTCGAAATATTTTCTTATTTTAAGGACAGGGTAAAACTCGCATTACTCATTACGTAGCTTATTTAGTGGTTTTAGGGTAAATAAGATAGACATTAGAAATCTATTAAACGTTTCTTATATTTCAATCAATTTTCTAAACCCTTGACTGTTATTACGAAGACTGTTAATACTGATCGCAGGTTGTGGTTTACCAGTAATTTAAATGACTCCATTCTTAATCAAAATTACATGTTAAGACGCCTCAGAACTCTCTGTTTGCTCTCACAATAATCGCATAGATAATTTTGAGGGGAAACGGCACCACTGCAATCTTAATGAGCCCACCGCCCACAACCTCGACATCTATACCATATTTCATTCTTTTCGAACTCTACAGATCCAATTTTCTTCTTTATTTTCTGTAGAAGTGTCATCGTCATCACATATTTTTTTTACATCCTATGCCTCTGTTGTGTTCGACGCAAGAGACTTTAAATTTGGTTTCTTTTTCTTGAAAGACAAAAATTCTTCATCTGAAGACGAAAATTTTAACTGGTTTTGGTTTTTTGGTTTTCTTTCTTTCTTAGCTTGATGTTAAGGCGTGTAAATAGCCCTAACATGTAGTATGAGGGCTACGATGATAAAAAGTTCGTGCCCAAAATTAAAATATGGTGATATACTGAAGGACGCGATGCCGGGCAATCAAGACAAAAAACCCATACGACAACCACTGGAGCGGCTAAAAAATATGCCCACTCACCTTATCAAAGTACGTCGTCAGATCCGTGACCACCAACCGTTCACCACACCTTCAGATAAAGTTTATTCGAACAGTATTTAAAGATTATATACTGACGTGCGCGTGCGCCTGCTCAATTAATACAGCACCGATCACGGCGATACGTATGCGAAAGACACGTATTAAAAGTTCAAAAGTCTGAGCACCATCTTCACGCGAGTGGGCTGCCGCAGAGCCGTATGAGGTGAAGTTATCTATGATTTACCCAACATCGCTAGATGGCGTCACCACTTGATTTCTATTTCTTTCATAGATGTTGCTGTCAAAACAGCACAATGCTGTTTACTATTTGCTCGTTTAGTGTTTGTTTTTGGAAGCGGCAGTGGAGATAATATAGTCTTACTTGGTGTCACAATTGTAATGTTGTCGTCTGAGAGTCGATTTGTAATTTCGGATAGATTTACAGTAGTTTGAACTGCAGAACTAGTACCAGGCAGACTATCATGTGCAGTTACTGCTTGATTTAGATCCATAGTGTTTTTTGGTCCAAGGGATTATTTTTGATGGATTAATCCGTATGCAACGAATCGTAGATTAACAGGCACATTAACAGTTTCAACAGGCTTTTCTAATGGTTCTTTTGTCCATTTCGCTTTCGTCGTGGTTCTTTCTCTATGTTGCGGCATATAAGTACAGAATAGAGTCAAAATGAAAGACAACACTATAAGGGTTCTTTGTAAGGACTATTTAATCCTAAATACCATAAAAAACACCTTACAACTAGGTAGGTACTTAATTTTCTACAAAATTAACCGAAGTAAATTGTAACATCTACGTTGACAGCGAAGTAAATGATTCAGGTGGCAGATGGTCGTTTATGCGTCGGTACTTTAAAATATAACCTCTATTACAGATTTATTTTTCTACAAACAACAAATCTAAGAATTTCACATTTACAACTTTGAAAATTTACTAAACAAAAAGTTGCGGGTTTTTATCCTTTTCGGGACGTTAATATGAATTTCAAAGAATTTTAATGTCTGATGTTCGGATAGTGGGATTTCAATAAAACAACTATTTCATCGCGTGTCACAAACTACAAATACGACTGCACCCGACGATAGTCTAATCGTTTTGAAAGCAACGACTTGAGCCGTCGAAAATTTACTGTGTTATCACATCTCTTTAACTGCTTATTTCACGTTCTGGGGAATGTGGCATTACTCTGATATGGAGTTAGTCGTTAAAAACGTGTAACAACCTAAGAATTTGTAGTATTTTCGCCACTGGCCAGTCTGGTTCTGCCATGCTGCCAATGGAGAAACATGTTGCGCTAGACAAGGAATCCACAAAGGACATATCATGTATCTGGATTGATGATTCCCTTATCCATTTTTCTGGCGTTTGTGCGCCGTCCGTTCTACTATATAATTATGGTGAAAGGAATAGATACAATTTATCTTCTCTCAAATTTATCGAGTATTTTTCATCCCAGAATAAAATGCGAATTACGAATTGTGGATGCTTTCTATTTTCTTTTCTTGCTATTTTATCGAGAAACCCTTGCAAAAAATTACCATTTAATCAGTCTGAAATTCTTTGAATCTGAATTTATTGCGTAACAGTTTCATTAGGTGTGGCGGATCAAATATGACATTTATATTGTGTTCCTTTATTTTTATTGTGTCACCTGTAACATAAACATGCAATGATTGATATTAGCTAAATATAATTAAACCAAATTTATATTAAAACATTGTAACGAGTGGCGAGTCTCGAATTAAAACGCCGTTAGAATTATTATAGAGTTTCTTAGAACTTTACAAACACGTATAACACAGGTACAAATATAACCGAACACGACGAATCCAAACGTAATGCAAAAGGTCATAATTCAATAAAACACGCAAAGTCCGTCACTATTAGATTCCCGAATGTACACACATCACACTCGTGTATTAGTCGATGTAATCAACAACACCTGGCTAATTGTGTCAATGAGCGAATACAATAGGACAGGATACTATTTTGCACAATAATTAGTAAACGCATGCCAATAAATAAGTGAACAAAAGAAGACGATCATAAAAGGATTACGATTAGTTCAAATGCGGATCAGGTAATAAAGTGTGCTATAGTTTTGAAGTGGAATTTGTCTTTGTCGGCGCCTAGGTTGTAACAATATGTTAATGAAAGCCTACCAGTCTTACAACCACTAATTAATTGCGGTCTTCTGGTGCTTTCTTGCATTTGTCTCAATGTAGACCTAAAACTCTCTGGTCACTTATAAAAGCTACAGGAATCAATCCAGCTCTGATTACTTCCAGTGTCATTTTTTCAATAATAGACTTCAAAGATATGCCCCTAGTAGAGCCTTGACAGAAATAAAAACAAATTGGTTTTTGACATTTATATACAGTTCCACGTATCATGAACACAAAGCCATGGTCAGCTAAATCTAGCACTTTATTTTCTAGCTCAACAAATCCGGAAATATTGTTTTTATAATCATCGTAATACAGTGCAGGCTCCAATGTAACCTCATCAAATATAATTAAACAATACTTTTTCTCTTCTGGCCAATGTTCAACCTGAAAATAGATATTGTTACGCGCTTCAGGACTCGAATTACGAGGAGGGATCAAAAAGTTGGTAGTGGAATGAGATATTCTATCTCATATAATGACTATTGATTTTCTTTATAAATTATTTTTCTACGTAGTCTCCGAGTCTCTACACACCGAGTCCAGAGCTTTTCCAAGGCTTCAATCCTTTTAAAAGTTTTCGTGTTGGTCCTACAAAAAGCTCTCCACGGCATCCATCACCTCGTTATCGTCTTCGTACATGTTTCCCCTTAAGTATTCTTTCAATTTGGGGAATAGATAAAAATCGTTGGGCGCCAGATTTGGTGAATAAGGGGTGTGCTCAACCAATTCGAAGCCAACTTGCATGCTCATTTGTCAACTTTAGGTGAGTAACCATTCCTAGAGCTACCCCAGAGACACGAAAATAATTAGTGTATCTTAACCGCACCCGATACGGTATCCATAATATCAGTTAGACTTTTGTAAATAGTGATGAAAGATGGCCAGTCTTCTAGTTTAGAGGAAAATTTAGGAAGGTCGATTTTGGGCATAACAGTCGACGTGGAAGGTTTGGGCGAGCCTGGCGCACTATTTGAGCGAATAGTGACATTTGCTACTAGTATTTTCTCATAGGAATCAACGGCTGAACTGTAATAAGCGAAATACTACTTTTTCGTCGAGTTCCTTTGAGTCTATAATTTCATAATAGACTTCATCTAGATTGCTCTTTGTCTCATCTAACTTAAAAATAGATGTCAGTTTTTGTTTGACAACATTGTGGTGCTGCCACTTGTTGTTTGTATATTACTAATGTCCGGACTGTATTCTTAAATTTTAAAAAAAGTATATTTCATATTTATCTTAATTTAAAATAAACTTTAAGGAACTTCTGTGGAAGTAAAAAATGAAAAGCAACTTAAGAACAATTTAAAAGGATGTGTGAAATAACTGCTGATAACCAAACTCGGACATTCTAAAAGCTAGCCAAAATAACCGCTGTTACTTTTAAATCATCCCTAGTTATTCACTGTAAGTGAATTTATTCAATTTATGGTTTGTAAAGGTACATATTGATTGTATTTGGAGAAAAAATAATATGTTGGATTTGATTAGATTTGGCTATTATTGAATATACTGTTGCAGGTAGTATGTCAAAATTATATTGAAACAAAATTACTATAGAACAGGATTGTTTCTTTTTGAAATATACAGCTATCGTATTCATTGGGTGTGGTGTATCGACCTAAGGTTATTCGATGCACTCCGAACATTACAACATATTGTCACTGTGTTTTTTTATTCCTTAGTTGTAGATAAGTATTTGAATAGTAATCCCTGGTTATCCTAAGTTGTAAATCAAAATGATGTAGTGAGTGGTTGTCATGGCTTCATGACAAGGTATGGATTTGATTAAAATAATGAATTAATAATAATAGCCCTAACCACCGGTAGTTTGGTCTACAGGCCCTGCTGCCGGCGAGTTGCAAGGTTAAAATTTTTTTATTCAGCAAATATTGTATTTGAGATGTATAAATAGTAAAGAAATAAAAAGAGTAAACTTAAAAAAATTTTTGGAAATGAATAAATCTATGATGTGAATGATCATAATAATAGTAACACTATGTATTTTTCTCAATACAACAAACACGTACTGCGTTGTGGGTTATTAGAAAATTAGAAACTAGGCAAGCAGCGGTGCAATATACTTACTTCTCCAGCTGTGGCCTGATTGCATCCACCGTAAAGCCGCCGGCCGCAGGGTATTTGAGGTCACGAGACCAGTCGACGAGGAAGCAAGCGGTTTCCCGCTTCCTGACCGTCTCTATCTCGACTTGACAGAAGGTTAGTCCTCTAGGTAGGGCATCCTGCTGGGTACGACGAACCCTGGACAGGACGTCTGCCTGGAGAGGCCAGGGCAGCTCGCCTGCCAAGAGTGTCGCCGTCGTTCAAGACACTGCGATACCCCCGTATGGTTCTCACGGCCAGAACCCGCTGCGCGCGGTGCAGCGGGGTTCGGTTGTGGCGGTGAAGCGAATCGAACCAGACGGGGGCACCGTAAAGAGCCATACTCCTCAGGATGCCAGAATAAAGTTTCCGCGTCGCACCCCCCCGGCCCCCCCACGTTGGGAAGAAGCCTGGAGAGTGCGCCCGCGGAAAACTCTTTACATCTATACTAATACTAGATGACCCGGCGAACTTCGTACCGCCTATTTTCTGAATTCCGTAATTCCGTTCAGTAGTTTCATTAAAAATAAAGCAAAACGAAAGAGAGAAAAAAGAAAGTTGGAAACAATACATACAATATTAAAAAATCTGAAAAAAAAAATAGTAACATGACAAGCAGTGGTGAAATATTTTAACATCGGTTCTCATTCATTTCAGCAAACATGACAATTGGACGAAGAAACAATGAACTAAAAACGCACAGTGTGAAATTCTTTAAAACATGGTTCCAAGCAGAGCGCCATTTCATAATTCTCACATTCATAAACAGTTTTCTTCCCTATACGCTTATGAGCTAGGGTGGGTCAAAAAAATCAACTATTTTTTTTTTACAATTAATACGGAAAAATGGGTTACTAGGCACCTTAAAAAAAGTCTCACCAAATATGAACTCTTAATTTTAATAGGAA
Source organism: Dendrolimus punctatus (assembly GCA_012273795.1). Taxonomy (NCBI): domain Eukaryota; kingdom Metazoa; phylum Arthropoda; class Insecta; order Lepidoptera; family Lasiocampidae; genus Dendrolimus; species Dendrolimus punctatus. Next base: position 1,761,968 of record CM022546.1, on the reverse strand, counting down.
GATCTTCCGCGTCGCAGTTTTTCATTATTTTCTCAGTCCAATAGAAAAAAATTCATTCCTCATCATTAATTGGTCGTACAGAAAAATTTTTTCTAAGAATTTTGTAGGAAATTTAATGCTCTACAAAAAAGGTATCTTATGTTTTTTCCGTAAACCTCACCATTTCACTAATATTGAAGATTTAAGATTGATTATTTTAAGTCAAATGTCACTTTTGTTTATGAATTTTATAACTCGACAAGAAATGGCTATTATTGAATAGGCAATAGAAATTTTTGTAGCAAATTAACTGCTCTATAAAAATGGTATCTTATGTTTTGGCGATTAAATTAAGCGTTCAAAAGATATTCATCATCAAACTTTCATGTATACCGATTTTAAGAGTTTTTGATTAAATATTCAAAAAATTTCAATTTAATCTATCAGTTTTGAGAAAATTTACACGAAAAAAATTTTTTTTTATCAACTGAGAAACTTCAAAATGTTTTTCAAGCTTTTTTTTATGTGTAAGTATTTTTATCTACATTTAAAAAAATAAATTGTACATTATTTATCGCTTAGTTAATCATTTATAAATAAAAAAAGCAAAGTTATCATTATAAATATATTATGATTTCAGTTTTAGAGAAAAAAATGTCCAATTAGTTATAAGAAAGTTTTTTATTTCAATTTTCAACTGAGCTATTTATTTTCAAACAATTTTTTGTTGCAAGTAGGGTAGTTTTTTCGATGCTCTTTCACAACTTGCAATAAAAATTGAAATTGCTCTTCGTCTTTCGTTAAGCATTGGTTATATTCACTTACTAATGCGACACCTCGCTCTGCCACATCATTAACAACTTTCAATTGTGCGAAAAATTCTTTATTTTCATTATAACTCTCATCAGTAGACCATAAATCAATATTTTTGTCAAGAAAATCATACGGCAGATCAAAGATCTCAAAAAGTTTTAATGACTTCTTAGAAACAAAGTCACTTATATTTTTTTGCAGAATTAAATGTAAATTTTTTCTATCAATAATAAATCTTCTTGCTTTAGAATCTGTACCTTCGCGAATCTTAACAGCTTCGACAATATTCTTCTTTATGTTTAATGGAACGGTATCATCAAAAAGTGATAAAATAGCAAGTTCATCACTTAAGTACCATAAATGTGAAGTCATTTTTTCACATGTAGCCGAGGAAATTAAAGAATTAATTTTACTGTACTCAATTAAATTTTTCATAAACTCTAAGTCGTGATTAGCAGCAGAAGTCGCAGAAGTTGATGAAAACCAAGCTTTTACATACACCATAACTATAAAAATACAAAATTGTCGAAGACCATCCAATTCTTTCTTAGAAAGGTCAAATTCATCTCTAAAAATAAACATTTTTAGGCAATAAATTGCCTTTGCCATCCATCTTGCATGATGAACTGCACCAGGACGCTTGAAGAAAACTTGCTCTCGTGGCATTTCTCCCAGAAAAATTAATGACAATTCCAATATTTCTTTATAGTCATCTCGGGGTTGCGATAACTACCAAAAGTAATCAATTATTCGTAAAAAATCAAAAATTATCCTCTACACTTAAAATTGTATTTAAATAATACCTGTAAGTATCGTTTAATAAATGAAGATAGATTATTTTTTTCATTCGTAATAATATTAGCAACAATACTATCTTCAACACCAGATTTATACTTCGTTTTATCGAATGTGTCCCAAAATTTTTTGAATCTGCCAAATATTGGAACATTTGGTCCGGATGATACTGGCCAATAGACTTCGAATGCACTCCTTAAAATGATCTCATAAATATGATGGCGACATGATAACCAAATTAATTCTTTTCCTAAGGCCTTTTCAATTTCTTTACATGTACCATGATGGATTCCTGTATAGTAAAAATAGATAATTACACTTTAAGTTCTGTATTTAATAAAAATTGTAACGCATATTTAAAATCTATAAATAAATAAAGAATTATAACTAATGGGCACGTGTCGAAAATTTAATTAATGTATAAAAACAATTCAACTAGAACGATGAAAATAAAATTTTCTTTTAAATATTTTATCATTGATTAGTTACCCGTATTAACCGCAGTCGTGTCAAAACACATCGCCTTGATGTAACTAATAATACCCCATTGATTTAACGTTGACAAGATGGTTGCTGTTTGATTTTCTGCCGATCCACTATTCATTTTTGGAACTCCAAGTAACTGCTCAGTACCAAAAGCAGTCAAAATAATCGGTAATCGATCCACAAATTTCGATTCAGAAATGTCATTCAGTATTTTCCCATCCCAATGCACGACGTATTTATCATGAGCTTTGAAGTTATCTTTTAGTCCTATAGCAATGTCTTTTCGTAAGAGCATGCGAGTTCGTTGAATTGTTCGATAACTAAGAGTTGTACTTCTACATTAACACCAACACTTGATAGAACTGGAGCAATAATGAACATCGCATTTCTACTACTAACATTAGCTCTGTCGAGTGCTGAGATAAGCTCTGGAGTTAGAATATTTATTTTTGCTCGTGTTGTCGGTATTTGAGGCACATACTCTAAATCTGAACCGAAATTTGTAGCTTGACTTAATGTAAGGGTTGAAGATGACTCTGATTCCTCACTTCGAACAATCTCATGGCTGGTTGAGGGTTGATTCAAATCTAAAATAAGCGTTGTTATTTAATTAATGGAAGCAAAAATATGGAACTCATTCATTTTGACATCAAATAAGGAACACAAAGAGTTTTTTATTTATCATCTACGAACATATTGACATTTATGATATAATTAATTAGAAAAACAATAATATACTTTATTATTCATAATTTATAATCAATTTAATTTATTTTCAATTCTGATTAAAATTTATAATAATTAAATGTTGTAAATACTCACGACTTTCATCTACTTCCATCGTATTCATAGTACTGTTTAATTTATTTGGGTTATTTGAAAGAATTTCTTTCCGGGTATCACTTTTTTGATTTAAATATAGTTCACGAATATCATTATCAAGCAGTTTTAATGATTTATGATCTACAATATCAAATAATGCTTTGATTTCATTCTGAAATATTATTACATTTTTGTTTTGGGCTGATGATTTTTTTCGCACAAAAGATTTTTGCAATTTCAACCATCGGTTATGATAGCGAAGAATTTTTTGTATTACATTAGTTGATCCACTAGTCGGAATCTGGTTGTTTTTCCATAGTTCAATAACTTGATCAGTTGCATTTTTAGCACTTTGTTTGATAGAACATTTTAACACTTTGAGCTGATAAAAAAAACACTCATAACCTCTTTCACTGTTGGCAACTTACGTTCTGAAATTTTTTGCATGGGTTTTCCGATCAAATGAATTTCCTTATCCATATTTTCGATAAATATATAGATTTATGTAGTGACCGCAAAATTTGTAAATATTTAATCGTTTTATCACATATACAAGATCATAACTTGTGGAAACACTAGAAATGCTGTAGAAAATGTAAACAAATAAAAACAATATAACTATAAAGAAAAATGTAGGTGGCGCTAGTTCACAAGGGAAACAGAGTAAATAGAATACAAAACAAAAATTCTCTACAGAAGAAATTTTCCCAAGGACAATATACAGCTGTAGTGGAAAAATTTTTTAAGACGTTTTGAAGACGTTATAAAAAAACAACATGATCGTGATTTCTAATGATGAAAAATGAAAAGTTTGGAATTATTGAATAAAAATTTTGAAAACAAAATTCAAATAATACTTACATTAAAGACAAAAAATGAAATTTTCTCAAAACTGATAGATTAAATTGAAATTTTTCGATTATTTAATCAAAAACTCTTAAAATCGGTATACATGAAAGTTTGATGATGAATATCTTTTGAACGCTTAATTTAATCGCCAAAACATAAGATACCATTTTTATAGAGCAGTTAATTTGCTACAAAAATTTCTATTGCCTATTCAATAATAGCCATTTCTTGTCGAGTTATAAAATTCATAAACAAAAGTGACATTTGACTTAAAATAATCAATCTTAAATCTTCAATATTAGTGAAATGGTGAGGTTTACGGAAAAAACATAAGATACCTTTTTTGTAGAGCATTAAATTTCCTACAAAATTCTTAGAAAAAATTTTTCTGTACGACCAATTAATGATGAGGAATGAATTTTTTTCTATTGGACTGAGAAAAAAATGAAAAACTGCGACGCGGAAGATCTTCCTATTAAAATTAAGAGTTCATATTTGGTGAGACTTTTTTTAAGGTGCCTAGTAACCCATTTTTCCGTATTAATTGTAAAAAAAAAAATAGTTGATTTTTTTGACCCACCCTATTATGAGCAGTACACCAAACGCACTCCCGCCGCCCTAAATTGTTGGAATACTTGATCCTATCGCGCATCTCCTGTGTAATTGGAATGCGCCTTATGAAATGACGCTCTGTTAAGCGTCCTTCCGGGAAATCATCCCTGAACACATGAGGCCGTTGAGGGGGATTCCGATGTGGCACATGGCCACGATGATGATATATGATAGACTGTGCAAGCCCCACACGGAATAGAAGTGAATCTAACTTTCTACCTCTGGTTTTCTCAAGCATTATTCTAGCATTCTGAATAGTAACATTCAGAAGGCGTTTAAATAATTTCTTCGTCCATTTGGCACATTGTTTTCTTTCAAGCAGATACGGTTCCAGCATTTGATCTAAACGATCAACTCCACCCATGTTTCGATTGTAATCATCGATTAATTTCAGTTGAATTTGGGAAGATCGTCCAGGTTTGGGCTGCAGTTGTATTTGTGTCACGTCATGAAACGTGGAAATGCATGCTAAGCGTTTTCGGTCATGCAAACCGCATACCATGACATCTCCACATTGTCTAGCTACAAAATGACCCTGAGAAAGAGGGGCCTTCCGAATGATGGCAGGAACATTTTTACGTGTTGCACGGAGTGTTCCGACACAATCCGTACGCCTGCGTTTAAGATACCGCGCGAGTATAGGAGAATTGAACCAATTGTCCATGTATAATACGGTACCCAAATCCAAAAGAGGCTCCACAAGTTTGATTACTGTTGAAATGCTCGAAGGTGCTGTGGAGGTGGTCGTTCCACGGCCTGTATATACAAAAAAATGACCATAAATAGCCCGTTGAAGATTCGCACAGCTGCAACGTCTTTATACCGAAACGAGCAGCTTTCGTCTTAATATACTGACGGAACTTAATAGGACCTTTCCAAAGTGTCAACGACTCGTCAATGCAAACATTTTGCTCTAACCGGTCATTTTCTTTAAATTTTAAATTTAATGCATCCAAAACGGGTCCCATGGGGACTAAAACACTGTCCCGGTCAATTGCGTCTTGCGACCTATTGGCAAGATGAAAGGCCCTATTAAGGTTCCAGTACCTATTCTGCGTAAATATAGATCTAAATGCATTCTGCCGCAATAACGGTAATTTCGAATAACATGCTTTTATGGAAGACATCCTGTGGAAACTTAAGGTCATCCAAAATGCAAAAAGCATAAGGATTTCATGTATATTCGTTGGATACCAATCTCGCTTAAACGATTCACTTTGGATCGTTTGAGCGTGTCGATTGGTCTCGTCCACGATGTTTTGTAATAACGTATCGTCCCAATAGGAACGAAACGCATCATACTCATCTACTAACACCTTAGTAGGCCCAGTAGATTCCGCATTCATAAAAGTTTCTTTCTTTCCGTGCCACTCATTCATGGGCCTCCATTCATACTTCTCGCTGCCAACACTGACATGAATATTAGGGCCTCTCGCAACGGTTGAGAGACCTTCGTCAGTGGGAAAACACTCCACTAACCGATCACCGCGTGTCCAAGCAGAATGTTGTACCCCTATACTCTCACCACTGCTTAAAACGCTTCCGCGACCGCGGGTACCTCTTCGATGACCTGGCCTGCGCCCCCTGCCGCCGCGTCCTCTGCGCCCGCTGCTGGTACTGGCGACGGGTTCATCCCTGCTTGTACTGGGGACAGGGTCCTCCATACTAATACTGGCCACCGGCTCGTCGCCTGCACCAGGCTGCCGAGACGCACTGAAAGTAATAATTTAGTCTTTAAGTACCTTCGGCATACTGAAAACCTGAAAAAGTGAATTAAGTTCAAACTTACATATTGGACGTAGGCCACGAACTCGTCTTCATCGGAAGTAATGGCGTCACTGTAAAAAAAAAGAAAAAAAAAACATACACTTCTGTATTCAAATGTCACTATAGTTTTTTTATGAATACTAATATTATAAAGAGCAAGGATTTGATTGTTTGTTTACATTGAACAGACTCATTATGACTATTTATCCAGTTGGAGTGCGTCAACTTGATCAACGTAATACACACCTCCTCCTCAAGCTCATAGTCGGCATGTGGCTCATCACTGTCATCATCCATGGTAAGGTAAATTGCCTCTTGTTCATTAGCCATCTAAAAATAAACAAGTAAATGGTTTTCATTCAAATAAATGCTGTATGCTCCAGCTTGCAACTGTAATATAAAATTCAAAACTTTCAAGACAGAGTCAAGATGTTCCAGCACGGTCAGTTTGCAATATTCAAGTCTTATGACTATTTATCCAGTTGGAGTGCGTCAACTTGATCAACGTAATACACACCTCCTCCTCAAGCTCATAGTCGGCATGTGGCTCATCACTGTCATCATCCATGGTAAGGTAAATTGCCTCTTGTTCATTAGCCATCTAAAAATAAACAAGTAAATGGTTTTTATTCAAATAAATGCTGTATGCTCCAGCTTGCAACTGTAATATAAAATTCAAAACTTTCAAGACAGAGTCAAGATGTTCCAGCACGTTCAGATTGCAATATTCAAGTCTTATGACTATTTATATGATTGGAGTGTGTCAATTTGATAGACGTAATACACACCTCCTCCTCAAGCTCGTAGTCGGCATGTGGCTCATCACTGTCATCATCCATGGTAAGGTAAATTGCCTCTTGTTCATTAGCCATCTAAAAATAAACAAGTAAATGGTTTTCATTCAAAATAAATGCTGTATGCTCCAGCTTGCAACTGTAATATAAAATTCAAAACTTTGAAGACAGAGTCAAGATGTTCCAGCACGGTCAGATTGCAATATTCAAGTCTTATGACTATTTATCCAGTTGGAGTGCGTCAACTTGATCAACGTAATACACACCTCCTCCTCAAGCTCATAGTCGGCATGTGGCTCATCACTGTCATCATCCATGGTAAGGTAAATTGCCTCTTGTTCATTAGCCATATAAAAATAAACAAGTAAATGGTTTTCATTCAAAATATATGCTCTATGCTCAGCTTGCAACTGTAATATAAAATTCAAAACTTTCAAGACAGAGTCAAGATGCTCCAGCACGGTCAGATTGCAATATTCAAGTCTTATGACTATTTATATGATTGGAGTGTGTCAATTTGATAGACGTAATACACACCTCCTCCTCAAGCTCGTAGTCGGAATTCGCCTCATCTTCATCTCTCATCAGTGTCGTCATCCACGATAAGGTAAATGGGCTTTCCTTGTTCGTTCGACATCTAAAAAATAAACAAGTAAATGGTTTTCATTAAAAATAAAAGCTGTATGCTACTAAGGAATGTTATTCCTGTATTTTATTATGTTACAGTAAAAGCCATCTGTTTCTTTGTTTGTAAAACTCTAAAACTATAAAATAAAATATGAGTGAGAAGTTCAATTACGTAAATGAAACATTATTTTTTATTGCATCTAGAGTTCACTTTTTGATAAAATCACATACGAAAAACATCAATGCATAGTTGATTTACACAATTTATACGATATCGAGAGTTCAATTACATAAATGAAACATTAAGACGCGAAATATGTGATAATATGCTATCTTAATTTTTATTGCATCTAAACTTCACTTTTTGATAAAATCAGATACGAAAAACATCAATGCATAGTTGATTTACACAATTTATACGATATTCACTCACCTTTCTTTCACCATAAATAAATAAAAAAATAAGACTAAAATATAAATCACAGAAAAATTCACAACACGAAACTAGATACTCATGCGAGTAGAGAACGTGATGTGACTGATAAAAATTGTGAATGCAAAACCACAAAATCGCCGCTTCCACATGTAAAAATAACATTGTGAAGTGACGTTGACATAGACATTACGAGTCAGTGTTGACAGGAATGGCAAAAGAATTGTGTAATCACATTACGGATATATATAATATGGATACTTCGTCCGAACAAGCGGCTCAAATTGTAGCATTGGTGCGGGAGGGCTTGGATCAACGAACGATTGGTAGAAAATTTTATTTATGCTTCTAGAATATACAGGTTTGTTTTTCTGCTTGATCTTAAAAAAACATCATATTCCAGTCCTCAGATAGTTCAGAACCGCTTGTATCTTATGGTGGGTTTCTTTAGTTCTTTGATCACTACTTCGCTTTGCTTTTTTTATAATATATTAAGAGGTGTGCCTTGCTCACTTGCGCCTGATGAAGTATTTGGAGCACCCGTTGCAGTTCCAAACAAAAAAATCATTATTATCGTTTACAGCATGTGTTTTTTTGATTGGTATAGTCTCATTTCTGGCTTGATTCTTTTTCAGTAGTTTTAACTTTTGGTGAAGTCTTATTTATTGGAAAGCGTTCAACTACTGTTTTTGTAACTTCCTTGATCTCAGAAATGATCATACCCCCATGTCTTCGTGTGTGAGTAACTGGCGAATTTTTTGTTCTTTGAAGATGACAAGCGGTTTATTAGTTCCTTTTTTACTTTGTCATATTTCTTAGAGTCTGGAGGTTTATTGATAATGTCTTTAATTTCTGCGGCGTATTTAAACTCGAGATTGGATATCACATAGTTATATTTAGTACTGTCCACAGTAATATTAGCTAGAGCAAACTGTCCTTCAAGTTGCATGAACCATAAAGCGGGTTCATCAGGCCAAAAAGGCGTAACTTTTACTCTAACGGATTGCACAACAGACGAATGTTCTTTGTTTTGTTCCATTGTAGTATTGTTGCACTCGGGGTCACCACTATATGGGTGTCGGTAAAATTAAACGATCATATATTTACACTGTATTGTTTATATTAGAAATAACTGTTTACATGAGCCTTAGGTACTAGTCACTTAACTATAACAATATGGACGACACGTCGACGTCACGTTGTTTTGTCTCGCATAAATAAGCTTCCCTGGCGCGTACCGTGGAAGCGATTGCGCGCGGCCTTACAGCTTGTCGTTATACCCAAGACCAAGGACTCGGCTACGGGCGGGGTTTTGTGGTGCGTCGGAGTTCGTTATCTCGAGAATAAACGAACATTTCCGAACGCACGTCGGCTGTGTTTGCCTCGCCACAAGGTATTTGTGGCCCAGCGTTTTATAGCCCAGCAAGTATAAAACAAAATTGCTTTTTGCTTCTGTCTGCCTGTCTATAGATATTTCAATCCACGCGAAGCAATTACCTATGTTTTTGTTTATGCACTTATTAGTATTATGTAGTCTCACGCACACTAAAATAAAACTAGCACATAAATTAGATCAGCTGGAAAGATGCTCTACTTAAATATTTTAGTAAGAAGCATAAGTATTTATTTAGGACAAGGAAATACAAAATAGTAAAAGTAGTAAGAAACAAATTAATTTGTATACACATTGATAAAAACATTACAATTTTTTTTAAGTTGTATATGTATTTATAAACAAAAAAGTTAGTATTAAAATTTCTAGTTTGATCCCTTAGCAGTTCGTCTTAATAGCAATTTGTTTGAAAAGTTCTACATCGACAGATATTGAAAAAAGAAGTAATTATAAACTAAATTCGATCTTTTCAAAAATAAAAGTAGGTATTTTTATTCAAGATTCTTCAGATCTTCACTTATTTCAGTATCTTCACTTATTTATACTTAAACTTAAAATCTAAATCAAATAATTTAGATATTTGTTTTCTGTCTTCTACATGCCGACATGTATTTGCCCAAACGTCATTCGTTATTCGTTGAAAAGCTTCATTTAAAATGCGCATTAGTGTGGTATAATTTTGAGCGACATTGCGGCTAGCAACGTAATTTTTTGCTATGCCCCAAATATTTTCTATTGGATTAATTTCTGGGTGATATGGTGGGAGACGTAATATTGTAAAATGATGTTTTTTTTAATAAATCCTCGATTTTAATTGTAGCAGTTCGCAGGTGTCGCAGAAAATTTTGTAATTAAAAAAAATTAAATCGTATAATATATAACGAAGTAAATGTCGGTTCAAATGTGTTTTTTTTGCGGCGAGCCAATGGTATTTTTTGCGGTGAGCCAACTTTGCATTTCAGATTTGTTAAGAGTTAGACGTCGGTATTTTTTACGAAGTAGAGTTGTTATCACCACTAACAAGCATTATCCAAAATTACCACACCATCCTTCGGCAGATTAGGTATCAATTTTTCTTGTAACCACTTTAAATAATTCTCTATATTCATGTTATCGTGGTAGTCTGTTTCGATCTCTGCCCTTTACATTAGCAACGCATTTGGTATAAATCCTGCAACATTTCTGCGTGTACCATAATTATACGCACTCTTTTAGACAGTTTTCGTGTTATTCCCATTTTGGAATCTTTTCTAGACCATGATTTATTTTGCACATGGTCGGCAGCTTAAAGAAATTAGCAGCCAATATGGTCAACTAGATAACATCGAAAGTGATCATTAGTATCGGTACAACCAAGGTAGTCTAATAGTTCGAATCAGCCTTCTTATCCAAAAACATCGATACACGGACAACGCCAAATACATGAGTTCATTCAAGTCGCCAAATGTTCTATACACTTTAAAAAAATGAACTCTATTCTTAATGTGATTAGAGTCAAATCGAGATGAATTCATACTAAGTACATTGTTGTATTTCTAAGTTGTGGGTGTTGCAATTAAAAGATTGTAGGCAGTATTGTTATGAACACAAGGTTGTTCTACAAATAAAACAATTGGAGCCAGTTATGAATTTTATTTATACACCCCTTTTATGGGCAGCGACCCGCCACCCGGAGACTCAATCTCCTTAATACAAATATAAGTTAATTAGTAACAATCGTCCCTACCGATATTTCAAGACTCTTCTGACCACGGAAACAAACCCTTACGTATGTATCCCAGGGAAAGTATTCGGTCTAAGACCAACAACGTATGGATTTGCTTGTTATATAATCTAAGGAACAATACCTTCAGAACCACAGTTATTAAAAATGGTTGGTGTTTTACTTTTGAGCGCCACTGGTTGAAGGGAGATAAGCTGGCAACTAGTCCAGTCAGGTATTATAGTTTCTGGAGACTGTAGCGGGGTCGCCTACTTCCAGGAGTACTGGCGTTGCCTCCAACTCCTACGTTGTTCCCACTGGAACGTGCAACACGGTGATCACTACGTAACATGAGGACTAAACTGTCGGCGACGGGTGGCTATGCGAAGGCGAGTCGAAGCTCGTCTCAAGGGTGGCCTGATGAAAGAGTGCAAACCAGTGTCCGCTTTCCAAGTCGCCCTGGTTTGTCACCAACGAGTATTGTAACTCGTGTCACGATCAACTTGCGTGATCTATTCTATGAGGGGGATAATCTAAACTTTCTTATTTTGAATATTTGGAACTAACATAAAACTGAAACAGTACGCACCTAAGGGGAAACAATACGACGACGCAAAGGGTCGCCTGGGCTTCCAAAAAGCGCCCTGCACGTGTTCTGCATTCGTTACAGAATGGAGTACACGATCCTCGCATCGTAACCATTCTCCAAAGGTTATAGTTATAACCTTTGGAGAATGGTTACGATGCGAGGATCGTGGAAAGAGATCAAAGGCTACATACCTCAAGAATTATTTCACTGACGGTAAGGTGCTACTATGCACCACCAAAAACACAATATGTATCAAACCGAATGCTAGGAAAACAGGAGCAAGAATGACGCGGCGCAACCGATGCCGGTCAATCAATTCCTTTCTATTTGAATAGCGACTACGTTGTTTGTTTTTATTTACGTTGCAATTGCGTCACATCCTTCTACATTTTTGTTCTAGAAGGTCTACTTCGTGGATCAATTTCTGCGACTTGTTACCGTCAGATGTCGTTGCTGTACTTCCGCTGGCCCTTAGACGGGGCTGACACCTCTTCAGGGTATCCAGCCTGGAACCTCTACCCATGTCTACAAATTAGATGTGGTTCAACTAATTATTGGGATATTATCGGATTTTTAAACGGGATGACAAGAAGGCAAGTCGTCGCTGCTTTGCCTACGAAACAATATAGCTACTGCTTGCAAGGTGGCTATATTGCTAGGAAAAATGCCTAACCGATTTACGCACTCTCTGGGCTGTCACTAGGAAACGGCACGCATCCACCGGGGGCGATAACGCTAGCAATAGTATGCTTTATTTGCGCTCCGTCCGCGGTGGATTACACAGAGGAGTGTGGAGACTCCGAGTGATGCCGCACGGGCGAGCAACCTCAATATCCACTAAAAACCCGCTGGGGTGAAGGCACCCGACGTGTCGGCCGAATCGGCGTCGCTGCTCTGAGACCGATCCCAGAACTGCGACCTCGATCCGGCGACGAACATCGGGGAACAAGATATGGGCGGCATAGTTGCCCCTGAAGACGTTGACCGCGTCGCCGAAGACGACGAAGCTGTGGACGCGAACGAAGTCACCGCTGCCGCCGCCGTCGCCGTCGTCGCCGCAGCCGCCGCACACGTAGTCGCCGACATTGCGACAGCGACTCCCATCCCAGTAGGGAAGGAAGACGAAGGGGTCGCCGCTGTCGCGCCTATACGCTCCCTACTCACGAACCTCGTTGATAGCGCGAGTAAAGCTAGCGCGGCAACCGGGTTCGTGGAGCGGCCGTCCCCGACGTTGCGCATCGATAGGTCGCAAGCCAGTGGGATCAGCGCAAGTGCGCGCTAAATGCCACCGTCGTCGTGGGGCGGCCGCCGCCCACCGTCGCTGTTCCGGCCGCCGTGTAGACCAATTGGCTACAGGCAGGCGAAGCAGGGCGGGAATAATCGAACGCGCGGATGGCACCATCCAGTGCGCTCTCCGGCGACTCTGGTACGCTGCCGGACAGTGGGGTCGAGAACCCCTCTTCGTGCCCGTCGTCCCCCTGCGCAGGTGACGCCCGCGCAAAGGTCGACGTCGCCCCGAATGCACTCTGCTATGGTGCTCGCGGCACCCACGGCCTGGCAAACAGCCGGGTCTGTCGCGAGCATCACTTCCCTATATATGTTCAGGCGTGCCGCACTGTTACGTGCCGCATGGCTGAACGGAGGCCTACGCGCCACGAGACCTACCGGTGGCCCCATAGCGTAAATCCTACTGGCGGGGGCATCCGCGGTGAGATCCACCACCGACGCCGCACTCCCTAGCAAGACAGGCGCCTCGGGTGCCGCCGTGATAACGGCAGCAGCCTGGCAACCTGGACGTGGCCCCGCAGCAGATCTGCTGCGACGAGCGATCGAGATGGACGGAACTATTTTCCTCCGCGTCTCTCCGATCTCGGATGCTTGCCATACGGCCTTGGCCTCCAGGTGGCCCCTCTTACAAGGGGCACCCGAAAGCCCAGACGGCGGCTTGGGGTCATGGGCATCCATAGTTGGATGCCCGTTCTCCCGCCGAGACCAAAAATGCGCTTTGGCGTGTCTATATACACGAAATAACCGACAAGTATTGCGTCATGCGCGAAGCGCGCCTATAAAACAACCGAATGGAGTTTAACGACTCACCCAAGCCAAAAAACTGCGAACCGCGCCGGAATCAGAACCGATAAACACTTATCACTTCACTACACAACTATTATTGCAACTAATCGCTTTCCAATGAGGAAAATATGCGGAAAAATTGCAAAATCGCCGAGAATTCGAGCATTTGCGACTGCCTCGCGTCGCTGCTGGTCCGGAACTGAAGGTGGCTATAACTACGCCAACCCACAACAGATGGCGGTACCTGTTTTCAAATCTCTATAGACAGTGTATTTTTTACGTAACAACATCAAAATTGTATTTCGAATTGAATGACTTATTAACGCAGCCTGCTAAATTTGTATTGAATAAAAAGCACCTTTCCTTTTCAATCTCAAATTAACGAATGCTTAAGGCGTTTGAGTAAAAGTTTAAAAAACTCCTGATCACAGCAGTGTGATTGATGAGGAGGATGATGTAAGCATAATAATATTTGTCTCGTGCGAGCGAGGGCACGCACTAAGATTGGCAGTAAACACCATTTTTTTTTCCAATCAAGCATCATTTATTGTCTACTTACAAACGTTGTTAAAACTTCTATCCCACAGGGCTTGACATCAAATCTTTAGTTTTTTTGATCGATACCCACCTGTGTTTTATTACTAACTCTACAGACACAGATCGATTTCATGCGATATATTATATCTATCAATACTTGATAACCTTGGATGCATCTTTTGAGTTTTCGTTTTTACTAAACACTACCGGTTTTATTCATAAAGAGTTAGAGTAAGTTTGAACGCTTCTTTAATAACTATAAAGAAGCTTACAAAGTTGTTAAATTTTCTCGTAAAAAATGTAGGTAATTCGTGCCATTTAAGTACTCAGGCAGCTCAAAAGGTCCAACAATTTTGCCGTTTAAAATTCCGGTCCACAGGTTTACTTTCAAGCGATACTGGGATCTGTCTTCTCGCATTAAATGTGGCTTCGCCACATGCCACTCGTGATAATTGTGTAAGTTTATGTAACCATCTTTTTTAAATGTACAATCAAACAAATTGAAACATGACCCACCATAAGGTCATTTTCTTACAGTCGTGAAATACAAATAGGTTGAAATTCGCCTGAACATACATTTCCTTAGTAACGAACTTGTTATCATGTTATTAGACATTGACAGTTACTGACTACGTTGTATTAAACATATCGGAGAGACTCGTCTATACTCGTGTAACATCTGACAAATGCTATTACTATCTCTGTCATTAAGTATGTTGGATTAAGTGCCGTTTCCTATATCTTACCGATCGTTTATTTGCCTTACTAACGATTAAAATTTGAAGTAATCTCTATACAAGCAATGTCAAAATTCAACCTACGGTAAAGCAGCGGAAGTGAAGTGGAGTGAATAGTGAGATATCGGAACCGGTCATAAATCGACAAGCCAAAGGTGACACAGGCCAAACCTTTTGTATATACAACATTAGATATTGGGGTTATCGTTATACGTTAGGTAGCAGAAATACACAAGAAATTAAAACATTAACAACATTAATGTGGAAGAAAAAAAATTTTTTTTTTGTTAATTTTATTAATTGGTTGTAGTATTTCAAAGTTAGAAATGGCACTCATTTTACTTTACTTAAACCTAAAACCGGGTATAAGCACCATTGTTTTCAATGACGTCTAATAGTCGATTACGCATCGACCCGATTAGACGATTGCAGATGTCGGTTCCCCTCATGAAATTCCAAATTTCATTACAGTGCTGCTCAATTGCTTCCTTTGTCCTCTCGTTTCTTTTATCCCACATTTGAACCATCAAACCCCATAAATTTTCTATTGGGTTGAGGTCTGGTGACCTAGATGGCCATGGAATTAGAGTAATTTCATCTTCATGCTGGGTAAACCAGTTCGAGACAATTATGGCGGTATGTACTCGACAAGGTGATGTCAGGAGCCTTAAGAACAGACGAGCTTGCATGACAAGAACTATGAATGTCAAAGAAGCAAGTGAGGTGTGTAAGAATAAGCCTAAATGGCGCTCTGTTGTTCGTGCCTACCCCGCAAGGGACCTGGCGTGAAGTTATGTATGTATGTACTCGACAATTGTCGTGAACGTAGAGGGATACAGGGACTTCTTCAAGTGGGTACACTATTCGCACTGTCGGGAACATTGATTCTTCCAACAAATCGACAAAGTTTAATGCGTTTTGACGAGGAGAAATTTGGACAAGTTCACGTATACCCCCGGTACCCAACCAGGCCCACATGTTAGCTGAAATTCGACCAGATATTTGATTGGGTACTACGTGATCCTCTGTGTATCGCGTATTGTTATAACGCCACAAAGTTAAGTGACCATGTTGAGAAGATCTAAATGATTTTTCATCTGAAAATATGGTATTAGTCCAGTCAAAGTCTAAATAATTACGTGCAAAATTTAATCTTGCAGTTTTGTGTGCATTCGTCAAGTGTACTTTCTTAGCATAATGCCGGTAATGCAGTCCAATACGGTGTAAATGATTTCTTATGGTTTGTAAACAAAAGTCGTAACGTGCCGCGAAATCTTGGGTACGAGAAAAAGGATGTTCTTCATAATGGTGCTGCATATCTGTACTTTGTTGGTTTGTTATTCGACGAACGCCATGATTATGTTTTCGTCTATCTTCAAGAATGCTCTCTTCAGCGTGCCGTCTGATCCATGTTCTCACTGTGTTCCGACTTATATTTAACACTCGTGATATTTCTCGAATGCCATAGCCTTCCTCACTGAGCACTACAATCCGAGCTCTTTTTTCTGCGAGACTACCCATTATACAATTTAAGTTTTAACAAAGTTTAAAATTGCGTAGTTCTGAGGCTAATGACGCATTTTTATTAATGTTTATAACGTCCTAAGTGCAACACACACAATAAACCTTACTATTTTGACGGTTTTGAAGGAGTTATTAGCAAAGTGGGTCATAAATCAGTTATGCCGATGGTACATTCATCTGACCAGAGAATTTTTGGAATGAATTGGGGATTTTCATTATGCCTCTGTAGCATTGTTCTACAAAATGAAATCCTTTCAGGATAATCTCGAGGAAGAAGAAGACTTTGAACTCGTTCTACGTGAAACGGATGCATTTCGGCTATTTGTAAAATACGATGTGCTGTGCTTTTGGGTATTCCCGTTCTTTCTTCAATTCCACGAACGGAAATACTTGGGTCATCTGCGACCTCTTGCTACAGTTCTTCCTCGTAAGGAAAGTGAGTTCTACCTCCAGCCCGTATTTGATTCGGGATTCCGTTTTTAATACTGTGAGACGAGATGATGCAGTTGCATTTGATAACAACGATGGTACTGAGGGAATAAGTTCTTCCTCACCAAAAGAATGATTAGACGATGGCATTGGAGTAATATTATCAATATCGCGCATATCTTTATCATCGAATAGATCTGTATTTTGAATCGATTCTTCACTCGGATGTTCGACTGAATGTTCAAAAACACCATTGCCTGGTAGATTACAATTATTCTTTGTTATTACGATTGATGAACTGTTGACTATCGGCTCATAACTGTAATCATTAGTTTCTTGTACTGAAAGACATTTTGAATACAAATCTGTATTGATTTTTTTTCATGATTGTCACTATGGGTGAATTTTTCATGGGGTTTAAGTTAGTTTACTATTAGAAACAAACATGTTAGCAGATTTAACCAAAGTAGAATTTTCTAATTCTGCATCATTTGTTTTTCTTGTAGAGATGGATCATTTTCAAAACATATTATATCTTTGAGTAAACTTAAACTGCAATTTTCAAATATCTCACTGGCTCCTAGTGGTAAGGGAGATGCTGGAAAAACAATACAAATGATTATAGTTTGGCATATTCTGAAAAAATATATAATATCCGATATTTTTCGACCCTTACTATGCGTAATAACAGACCAAAAGTAAGAAAAAAATTGTATGGCGTAAGTATTATACTATATTATATATATTAGAATATAACACGTATAAGGGCTTTATATACCACAATGACCGCCGTTCATTCTAAACAGTCGTGATACTTAAGTTAATTTATTAATCAAACAATAACTAATAAACACATTTACACATTTACTAGTCTGTAGAAATATATGATTAATACTTACAAAGGTCACCATCGCTATTTTCTATAAAATTGTCGTTTACATAACCTAAGTCGTTATCGTGTGCTGCTATTTTCATTTCCTAATGCTAAATTCCGACTTCTACTTAGCACGATAATTGGATGCTATCTTTTAGTTATTAATCTAAATTAAACAGTAATGAGATTTTGTATTCATTCATTCATTAACATGGATTTAGACAACTTAAAAACAAATCGTAATTTTTTGCGCCGTAATAGTCCTAACACCTTTCCATTAGACGGGGATGAATCTAACGATGGCGGCTAAAGGCAAAACAATGCATTTATTAATTGAGAACGGGCGAGGGTTAATAATATGAAGCCCGGGCGGGGGTAAGGATTCCGGCGGTTAAACTATCTTACTGCCGTTTCGCAACGTGTTATAGCTGGAGGAGGAGATACGGCAAAAAAAACTTCCCAACAACACGCTTAGTCTATTCTATTGGGGGGACGAATCGCATCAAAAATGATGTACTTGTCCAATTTAAAAACCTGCCCCAAAAATTTTAGTTAAAATTTTGGTTGCGATTCGTTTTGCCACTTGTCCATTGCTATTCATTTTTCCAGTCATAGCGACGTGTATATCTGTCTCGTTGTTGCGTGTTGTTTGCTGTCTGTCTGACATGTCATCGGGTCGTTAGTCTTTTTTAAGGGAACCTTCTATATCACAGTCACGTGGTCTAATTCTTACAATTTTTAACCTCGTGATATCTTTCGAATGGGATGTCCAAATTGAATAATTCAAAAAGTTATATAAAGTCTGTTACTTTTATTTGGCTGTTATATATTTTTAAACTATTGTTATCTTTTATTTGGTTATATTTTTATAGTTAGCCCTTTTACAGAAGTGTGTGGAAATGAAACTACAAGGTATTCAGTTAAACAATCCAAATTACATTCCTTTATTCAAAGACCCTTAAGTATAGATTTATTATATAACAAGGAAGTATAATATATATAGCTTAAAGCTAAAAATAACCTTTAATCACTGCCTTTATTTGACAGGGTTTTATTATACCAAAAGTAACCTAGTTGGTATTTCTATATTTATAGATTTCTATCCACACTTGTAAGAAGTCGACGCTCAGATTCGGAGAAGGTTTCGGTTCATAGAACCAAAGGTTACGAGACTCTAACAAAGATACTAATCATAATTATAGTACAGATAGCAGGGTCGCAGGAAGCTTATGCTGGTCTAGGTGTGTAAGCTAGGTATAGAAATATTCGTACATAAAGATGCAAAACGATGGAAACACTTAATGAATTAATACTTAAATGATTTGAGGGTGCCACTGGCTTTTGAGGGTCAAAGCCAAAAACCAAACGTCCGCTACTTCCACGAGGGCGCGTACATAGACCTGCCGTAGGAAGGCTGGCAGCGAGGTCTTGGTTACAGATGTGGGTGGGTTTGGTCGTTAGGAGCTCACGGAAGGTATGATAACTCTGTTCATCATAACCCGGTGTTATACCCGACACGATATTATACGATCGCCGGCATAATACTTGATTCTTTATATAACAATACTATACTAAGGTCTCTAAATATCAGCTATAATATAGGCGACCAAACCATTAAACCCGTATACTGTATATACGGGTTTTTAATTAAAGTGGTCCCGATGGATTGTTAATATCTCTCGGGATTATAGCAAATATATATCCGGCCAACGATCGTGCCGTCTAAAGTTGTGGATACGCTTCATGATGTCGGAACGATGAACACTATTTAAATGTTATAAAAGAAGTAACGGCTTACGAAAGATTTATATGTCTGGTCTACTTAGCTTGAAACGCACGCCGTATATGAGCCAAGAAAAATGAATTTAATAATGAGACCATGAGTGAATGAAAGGTTGAGACAAGGATGGAAGATTTCTTGGATGCCTGAAGAGACCTAGGTTTCTTCTCGAAACTTCCATTCTAACAGGAATGTTCTAAAAATCTAAATGTATGTTAGCCTAAAGGCTATTGGTGTAAACTGCCCTACTAAATAAACAAAAGGGAATAACTGAAATCCAGTAATTAATTTGAGGCGAAGACGCGAGTCAAAACGCGTGATATTTTAGTGTCCTATATTATGACAAGCTTTATTGCACGGAGATGTTATTTTAATTATCTGTAATCTCGTGCAAAGGGGCGCGACTACGATCGACCAATTATGAGTCTCAAATTGCACGAAATGAATCACGTGACCATAAGGTCCAACGGCGCGAATCTTTCAAAAATGCAACATTGATATTTTACGGATAATTTCTGTGAGTGGAATCGGGTATACCACGTCACAAGTCTTGTATTTAATATTGGTTAAGTTGTATTTTGGAAGTTTAGGTTGTGATGGTAAAATAGTGATAGTTGTTGTAATATAGTGATAGTTGATATTAGAGGATATTATACAATAAAACAATTAGTGAGCCTGTATAATCAGTCCTGGGCGAGAGAGGGGATTCTCTATACGATATCAAAATGATAATACATATAGATCTCAAAGAAAAATTTATTGCAGTGAGTGTCAACAACAATCAAATAAAATACACCCGCCTTATACACGTACAAAATGCACACCATACCGCGATGTAACTTTCTAGTGGCGCCATCTAGTTCTAAGTAACAAAATCTACAAACATTCCGCACCCTAAGAACAAATTGACAAATTTGTTCTTTATCACACAAAGAAAGTCACAAAAAAATAAACCAAGAAAAGAACTACAAATAAAACACAATAATATGAAAATTAAACATTAGAAATAAGCAAAATACAAATTTTAGACGTAGGTCTTTTTATGACAGATGCCTTGGTACGCAGTGATACAACTCGTGTTATACCGTCACTACCCGGATGCTTGGCAATAATCCGTCCCAACAACCATCGTGAAGGAGGCAAATCCTCTTCCTTTACTAAGACTAACTCCCCTATGTTTGGTTCCGGAGATTGCGAAGCCCACTTGTATCGATGCAAAAATGTGGTTAAATATTCCTGCGACCAACGTCGCCAAAAATTTTGCATCATCCTCTGAGTTAACTGCCATCTACGGAGGCTAGTTATATTTTGTGATTCATAATTTTGCTCCGGCACGGTAAGTAAAGGCTCCCCAACGAGGAAGTGACTAGGAGTGAGAACCTCGAACCCATCTGAATCACTCTCAATACGTGAAAGCGGTCTAGAATTTAGGCACGCTTCAATTTGAGTTAGAACTGTTGCCAACTCTTCGTAAGTCAGGGTTGTATCACCAATCATTCGACGCAAGTGAAACTTGACCGACTTCACACCGGCTTCCCATAACCCTCCGAAATTTGGTGAATGTGGCGGAATAAAATGCCACGTAGTTCCGTTTGTTGCTAAAGTTTCTGCTAACTCTTTATGCAACCCCGATTTCTCAGCGTAGAACAATTTGTCCAGTTCCCTAGACGCTCCTACGAAATTTGTTCCGTTATCACTCCATAAATTGGAGCAATAACCTCTACGAGACACAAATCTTTTAAAGGCAGCTAAAAAGCCTTGTGTCGTCAAATCGCTAACTACTTCAATATGTATGGCTTTTGTGGCCATACACACGAATAAGCAAATGTAACCTTTGTAGGCATGTTGACCCCGTCCCTTAGAAATTCGCACATTAATTGGACCCGCAAAATCAACGCCACTATTACTAAATGGGCGTGATGGTGTTACCCTAGGTGACGGTAACTGTCCCATCAACGGCGCTGCAGTTTTGGCTGAAAATCTGACACATCTTACACAGGTACGCACAGGACGTTTCACTAAATCTTTAGCCCCCAATATACAATATCTAGACCTTAGGTACGCCAACATCAACTGCGGTCCCCCATGTAGTGTTTTTGAATGTGTATCAGCTATCACCAAATCTGTGAGATTAGATTTCTTCGGAAGTAGTAGAGGATGTTTCTGATCTTCACTGAGTGGTGCTTTTTCTAACTTGCCTCCAACTCTTAAATTGTCATTTCCATCAATAAAAGGATTCAAGGATTTCATCTGCCCCTTCAATTTTCCCAATTTATTCAACATTAAAATTTTTATCTCTTCAACAAAATTTTCCCTTTGACATTTCCTCACACATACATCCATTGCTTCTCGTAATTCTTCCGCTCTTAAAAATCCTTTCCTTATGCTCGTATTCTTTCTCCATGATAATACACGTCTCACATATGCAACCACTCTGATAAGTTTAGTTAAAGTCGAATATTTGTCCCAAATTATGTCTTCATTACTCGCAACCAAATTAACTTTAATTTCTTCTAAATCTGTATCTAAATCTTTTACTTTATTATACTTAACATCCCTTTCATGCAAAAACTCTGGACCTTCAAACCATAACTTATTACCTATTAATTCTGAGGGTTTAAGACCTCTCGAGGCACAATCAGCAGGATTCGATTTCGATTGCACATGAGCCCACTGATCAGCTTCTAATGTCGTCAAAATTTCAGACACTCGATTTGCTATGAACGTCTGCCAACGACTTGGATGGCTGTTCAGCCATGCAAGCACCACCGTGGAATCAGTCCATGCCTGGATGCATCTTTTTGAGACATTGAGTGTTTCTGCCACTTCAATTAAAAGTTTAGTTGCGAGAACCGCTCCACAAAGCTCCAGTCGCGGAATAGAAATTTGTTTGATTGGCGCTACTTTCGTTTTAGCTGTTACAAGCGAAACATGAACATCTCCGTTCTCATCAACAACTCTGATATAGACAGCCGCAGCGTATGCCAATTTGGAGGCATCGCTGAATCCATGGAGTTCAACAAGGACATTATTTGCACTAGTGTTAAGCCAGCGAGGTATTTGCAACGTTGAAAGCTGAGTTAGTTCCCTGCGATAGGTAAGCCATTCATTTAATATATTGCTTGGAACTGCTTCATCCCATGCTACACCTGATAACCACAACTTTTGTATCATCATTTTTGCTAGTATTACTGTAGGTGCAACCCAACCAAGCGGATCAAATAAACGTGCTACGTCGGACAAAATTATTCTTTTTGTTACAGGTTCCTGACCCTGAGGTAGCAACACCGTATATTGGAAGGTGTCCATCATTCTGTTCCAGGTAAGTCCTAACAACTTCATTATATCATCTACTTTGAGTTTTAGTTCTTCATGCATACCTATCCCATCTTTGCTTTCTTGAATTCTATCCAATAGCTGTTTATTGTTGCTCGACCATTTCTGTAGCTTAAATCCTCCTTTCTGTAGTAATTCATTCATCTCATTATAAATTGTAATTCCTTGCTCAACTGTATCACAACCTGTTAGTAAGTCATCCATGTAGAAATCATGCATTACTCTTTCAGCTGCCATCGGATACTTCGCCCCTTCATCGATAGCAACTTGCTGTAATGCTTTTACCGCCATATATGGAGCCGACGCAGTACCAAATGTAACTCGCAACAATCGATAATCTGTTACTTCGCTTTCAGCATTCTCCTTCCAAAGGATTCGTTGGAAATCTATGTCTTGCTGTGCTAGTTTTATCTGCCGATACATCTGTATAATATCTGCCGATAAACAAATTCGGTGTAACCTCCATTTCATTAAGAGATGTCGCAACTCTGACTGTAATCTTGGGCCGACCATCAGAAGATCATTGAGCGAAATTCCATCTTCACCTTTGCAGGAAGCATCGAAGACTATTCTGACCTGAGTTGTATCCTTGTTAAGCCTAACTACTGCAAAGTGAGGTAAGTATACTGCTTTTGAATTATTTACTTCTTCCGGTACCTTTTCCAAATGTCCCAGTGATAAATATTCTTCCAAAACTTGTGAATATTTTGTTTTCATATCTGAATTCTTTTCTAATTTATTTATTACAAAATTTAATCTGTTTCCCGCTATTTTCTTACTATTCTTTATTTTCAGATCCAGTTCTTCGTTCTTGAATGGCAATCTAACAACATATCGACCATTCGTGTCCCTAGTAGTCGTCTGACTGAAGAACTCCTCACATCGCTTCTCTTCATCGGTGAGTATATTACCTTTGTTTAATTTAGGTTCAGCTTCCAGCTCCCAAAACTTTTTTAACATGTCGTTATCCTCCACACAGGAATGCATAACTACTACATTCACTGTTGGTTGATGTAAAGCTGTAACTCTACCTGACAATATCCAACCCAACGAAGTATTTTGAGCCACCAAGTTATTCTGAGGTCCTTTTCTAACGCCGTATTGAATAACCTTACTATATACTTCGGCACCTACTAAATATCGATTTTGTTAGGTGTGTTATACTGTGGGTCAGCTAATGGTAAGTCGCATACCCACTCAGTAGTTACTATTCTCTTGCTAGGTAGAAGAGTAGTTATAGTCTTTAGAATATAAACATCTACTGACAATTTTACCTTTGCGTCATAAATCGAGCTAAAGGTTAAAGTTGTCTTACCTTTAGCTGAAACACTCTTGTTTCCTTCCAAACCTGATATATATCCTTTTACTGGGGACTTCTTAAGACCCAAGTACTGAGCTGTTGCTTCCGTAATAAATGATGCTTGTGCACCCTGATCAAGCAAAGCCCTGATTGTATATTGATCACCCTTGTTATTTTCAGCTCATACGAGTGCTGTTGCGAGCAGCACCTGACTACGTGCTTCCATCCCTCCTGATGAAAAGCACACCACAGGAGCGGAACTAGTTGCTCCATTCTCAACTACTGATATCGCGCCAACTTCACTCGTTGATGAACCTGTACCTGCCCCACCTAATGATGAACCTGCATTCCCGGAACCACTAGGATGAAGCAACGAATGATGTTTGCGATTGCACACCCTGCACGATATCTTTGATAAACAAAACTTGGCTGAATGTTTATCACCCAAGCAATTAAAACATATTCTGTTTTTCTCAACGAAAACACGACGAGCCTGTACCTCTGCGTTGGCAAACTGTTTACAGTTAGCTAAACGATGATTATCGCTACAAAATTTACACACCACATTTGCTACATGAAATGTCTTAGGTTTATGAGTGGAAAACCTATTGTTAAATTTAGGTCATGAATTCTAGCGCGCGGTATCTACTGGTTATAAATTCCTTAAATTGCGTCATAGTTGGCAAATCTTGTGAAGAGTTGCTAGCTATCTGTAATTCCCATTGTTTTCTGGACTCAGAATCCATATGTAACGTAAGCATATATATTACTATAACATCCCAAGTAGATACATCAACTCCTAAATTAGTTAAAGAACCAAGACATTCTGTAGTTGTATCTATCATTTCTTTTAACAATGTTTGTGATTCTGACGAAATTATTTTCTGATTAAACAACCTTTTTAAAACCGAATATATTAGAAATCTTTTATTATTATACCTCTCCTCAAGCATTGCCCAACATCTATCATAGTTATCTGAAGATATATTAATGTGCCTTACTAATTGTTCTGCCTCGCCTGAAAGAAGCCCTTTCAAATATTGCATCTTTTGTGCTTTGTCAATATCTGACTTGTGCACAAGAGATACAAACAAATCTCGAAATGTACACCATTGACTATAATCACCAGAAAACTGAGGAATAGTTATTTTAGGTAATTTTACATTATTATGGTTAGAGCAATTATTAGCATGCTGAGAAGTTTGTGTTACATTTGTTGAAAACGCAGATAACTTGGATTTCAATGCACATTTATATTCTACATAGTACTCCTCGGTAACATAAAACAAATCATCAGTTACATATTTTGTAGTTTGTAGTAACTTGACGTCACTACTACTCACAATATTCGAATGGTTACTCAAATATTGAGCCCACATTGATTCCAACGATTCCAATCTACTTTCAATATAATCTTTCGTCAATCTTTCTTTAGAAGACTTTTTAAAATTCAAAAAACTTTTCTCGATTCGCTTTTGCAAATCACATTGTAAATGTATCTTAGACTCCATCATAAAAATAAATAAAGAAAAATAAACTAACTTCAAATTTACAATAACAGTTAAATTACAATTCAAAACAACAACAAGTTTCAATGATAAAAATTCTTAAAAACTTTCTGAGTCCCAAACTACATACAGTAAATTTATTCTAAGTGTTTGAAATAACACGACATCAAAAAAAAATTGGGCATAGGTTCCCCGTCTGAACCGAATTCTTAAAACTATTCTAAGTCCTAAAATTAACTTTAAAATTTTACAAGTGACAAATCAATAAAATTATTCTAAGTCCAAAAACTAATGTACTTAAAGTTCAAAATTGACTAACTTTTACCACTAATAATATCAAAGTACTTACAGTTTTATTCCACGGAAGACACTCACACTTCACTACTGGATGACGTCAAGACGCACACGCACTTAGCCACTTAATGACGTCAAATTTACCCGCACTTAGCCGCTCAACGACGTCACAACGACCACACACTTGGCCGCTTGATGATGATGTCACGCCTTGGCCGCACCCCCTGCTGCTACCTGATTGGTTGGACCCCTCCTGGTCACAACCCTGCTCCTCCCTCCGACTACTGCCCTCCTGCAGTTATCGGATGGTCTGCTGATCAGTACCCCGCCTGGTACTGAACTTCCCTCTTGCTAGTAAGTTCCAAACGGCTCTTCACCGTATCCCCGGAACCAAGTCCTTAACCACCCAGGACTTATCAAAAACGTTCTTTGATTTAATCCATATCCGGCTCGAAGGACCAAAAATTGTATAATCAGTCCTGGGCGAGAGAGGGGATTCTCTATACGATATCAAAATGATAATACATATAGATCTCAAAGAAAAATTTATTGCAGTGAGTGTCAACAACAATCAAATAAAATACACCCGCCTTATACACGTTCAAAATGCACACCATACCGCGATGTAACTTTCTAGTGGCGCCATCTAGTTCTAAGTAACAAAATCTACAAACAGAGCCAGTTACGATTTTTATTTCAGTACTCCTTGTGGTACACCCCCAATATCTGGAGTACAAAATCTCATTTAAACAATTATAAAGAAATGGTTACTATAATACAACCATAGTACAACCTCCCTATCGACATTTCAAAACTTTGCTATCGCTAAAAATAAACTATACGCATCTCAGGCATGGAATTCGGTCTAAGACCAACAACGTATGGATTTGCTTGTGATTACTCTAAGAGACAATACCTTCAGAACTGCCTTTATTAAGGTGGTTGGTAATTTAAGGTTTGAGCGCCACTGGTTGTAGAAAGATGAGCTGGCAATCAGTCCAGCCAAGGTATCACGTCTGGAGACTTGTAGCTGAGTCGCCTACCATCCGGAGTACCGGCGTAACCTTTAGCCCCTTTCGTAGCTCCCACTGGAACGTGCGATAAGATTTTTTTTAATCACAGCGTACAAGAAAACTATACGGTCGGCGACGGATGGCGATGCAAAGGCGAGTCAAAGCTCGTCCTCAGGGTGGCCTGATGAAAGAGTGCAAACCAGGGTCCGCTTTCCCAGTCGCCCTGGTTTGTCACCTACGAGTCACTACTCGTGTCACGATCTACTTGCGTGATATATTAGAACAATCTAAACTTTACTATTTTACAAATTGGAAACTATTAGAAAACTGCAACGTTACTAACTTGTCGGGAAATTAGACGAATTCGTAAGGATCGCCAGGGCTTCCGAAGAGTGGCCTGCACGAGAACCACGCGTTTCTACGTCGGTACACCATTCTCTCGAATTAAATTCACTGACTCTAAAAAAGTGCGACTATGCACCTCTATAAAAAAAAACAATTTGTGTTCGACCGTCTGGTAACAACTCAGGAGAAGGAATGGCGCGACGCCGGCGAATTCTCCGGTCAATTCAATGCCTTTCACTTCGAGTAGCTGCCATTTGGGTCGTCACATCCTATGCATTTTTCCTTCTACAATTTCTAAAATGGTGGATCAATTTCGGTGACTTGTGACCGTCAGATGTCGTTGCTATACTTCCGTTTACCCTTAGACGGGGCTGACACTTCTCTAAAGTATCCAGCCTGGAACCTCAATCCACGTCTACAAATTAAATACTATTAAAGAAATTGTTATTTGATTTTTAAAATAAGATTCAATAAGGTTAAGAACAACAACATCTGACGACACGCTACTGCAAGTCGTCATTGCCTTGATTATACGATATGGCTACTTATTGAGAGGTGGCTAGAAACACGCCAACACACAACAGATGGCAGTACCTGTTTTCGAAATACTATAAGCTGTGTATTTTCTACGTAACAAAAGGTATTGAAGCAGTCTTGAATATGAAGTAATTTATTTTGATAAGGAGTAATACCAAGATACAAATAAAGAGCCTTTTCTAGCGGCGGCATTTGATTTAAATGTTTGAAATAAAAGAAAACTTATTGTGGCATAACTGTAATAATTAGACATATGCTATCGCGACACTTTGTAAATAATGATGTGTCCTACAAAGTCGTAGTACATTATTTTATTCTATCATCAATAGTTTGAAAACCTGCCCGAAAAATTAAAGTTAAAATTTTGGTTGCAATCCGTTTTACCACTTGTCCATTGCTATTCATTTTTCCAGTCACACTGACGTGTATATCTGTCTCGTCTTGTATGTCTATCTCGCCTCATCATCGGGTTGTCTGTCTTTTTGATCATCCTTTGCTTAGATAAAAAAAACAGGTAACCGGTGGCCGATTCACAGAAATTAAAAGATTTAATGCCAACTTTGGCGGCTTTATTGTCAATCTTTTGGGCAAATCCAAGTCGACCCTTCCATAACAGCAAGCTTTCCTCAATGGCAATGCTCTGATCGGGCATGTACAAATTCCTTGCATGGTGATCGATCACCGGTTGGATTTTAAACAGCCGCTTCTGTTAGTCGGTCAAGTCTTTACGGGGAAGGGGATCGGCAAAATGGAGAAATCTTTTTATTTGAATGAATAGTCTATGTCAAATTTTAAGCAAGTTTATCGATCACCGGTTGGATTTTAACAGTCGCTTCTATTACGGCCGTTTTCAATTTCATGCTTACTTGCGTTTCAATATAAGTTTCAAGTTACTCTCCGATAGGCGAAGCTATCTCTAGTAACGTCATTCGCCTATCTGTCAAAATCGGCTAGCTATTTCTCCATCTAGTGTTTCTGTTTGGCTGTGAAATATGGTTAACAAGTTAATTAAATTGCTGTAAATACTCTTGACTTAATAATGATTTGGATGTATTATGTTGATGTTGTTGTTAGGTGTTAATAATCATATTTGTGTATATTTACAAAAAGAAAGTTAACATTCATTGACTGCCCGTCATATTAAAATAATTTCTATTGGCTCGAGTAGATGATATTGACTATCAACACTAATTAGTGTTTCTGTCCCCAATGTGACAGAAACACTAATTATATAATTTTCCCCGGGGGGTAAATAATATATATAACACTGTACTAACAAAGTAGAGGTATAAACTGTTTAGGGGAGGTGTCTTAAGAATTTGTATTTCTTTTGACAATTCCTCCTCACCACCCCCGACACATACATCATCACCACTTGTTCCCCCCCCCCCCCAATAGTTGTAACATCACCCATCACTATAGCAAATTTGTTTCAGTTGTGGCATCTCCACCAAACTCCATCGAAAAACCTTGGCATGTACTGCCTAAGAGTGAGGCTACTTTATCTAATACTTCATCCGGTGGAAAGTAGTCATTACCACAAAGAGCATAGTTATTTCAAATAAGTACCGGTCGAACTTGATTGAAAAATAAATTAAAATCACAAACCTCATGAAGGCTGCCCCTCATGTTTGCACATCGTTTGCGAGCTGATTCCTTTGCATGCAATGCAAATTATAACTTATATATACAATGATTTTATATACAGGGCTCGCTAACATCTTCTCTAAGTGATGTGCCTAATCTTGCAAAATATGTATCAATTTTACTTTTTTTCATTATTTACATATTTATACGTCGAACCTCTTAGGATTTAAATTCGCATTTAAAATCGCAATGCTGTTCCACTTTGTGAGTTTTTAAATTGCACCTTCTTTGATTAACTAGCATTCCTGTTCTAGTAAAAAGGCGCTCACACGGAACTGATGTTGCGACTATGTTGCATTTTGATCTGATAAATCTCAGACAAATGCGGATAAATAACTTTGTGATCTCGCCACCATTGGGACGGATTGTTCCATTGACCTGCTGAATTCTTTCTTGGGAGCATTTCATCATCTAAATACATTTGGAGTTTTCATATAGCTGTCGCAGTGGCGTTTCCTTGAGGTTTTTTCTTTTTTTATTATCTCATCGAACCTTCCCCGAAAGCTAACATATTTTTCTTCTAAATTATAATATGATATGATCTATCTGTGCTATGTACCTGTGACGATGCATCTAACGTCGTCGAGTTTGCGGATAGGACTTGGCGCGGTGTGTCGTCGTAGGCGGTGGTGCTCGGCGGTATTCTCGCGGCGCGGGTGCACGTGCCGGCGGCGGCGGCGGCGGCGGCGGCAGGTGCCGATACTGGCCCGGGAACGCACGCGTCTCGGCGGCTGATGTCCGTGGTACCCCCCGTGCGTTTAAAGCTCCCGGAGTACGAGCCAAAGTATTCGGCTGTGAGCGAAGCTGGTTTAATTTTAAGCCGACATTGATATGTTCTTAGATGACTAGATGCTCAGACAAATTGTTACCAAACAAATGCTCATCGATCTTCGTATTTTTGTATAATATCCCGTTTTTGTTTACTAATAAAATTAACAATGGCAATACGTCTAGATAGAGATTCTCTGTAATGAGTCGCATAGCAATCGTTCTGCGTCACGCAGTACTTTTATAATTTCATGTGATACGATCTCTGTTTGTGTTAAAGCTAAGTTCAAATCTTTGCCAATTGCTGAGATATATCTTGACATTTGGTTTTGCTTTTTTTCACAGAATGAATCCTTTTTGATATTGATCTCGCATAGTGCCGATTTTATCTCAGGATTTAAAATGGGTGCTTTCATAAATGTAAAATTTTCAGCTGGTAGATATTGTTTTAGAAGATCGATCTTTTCGTCTTTGAGTAGCCCGTTAGTTAAAACATGTTTCCATCGTATTTTACGTAAATTTCCATGTAGTCAAATTGTGTAGATTTTCTCCGTAAGATTTGTTTTCTGTTGGGTCTCATAGTATATCTGGATCCAATTTGGTATTTTCGACTATAAACTGTTCTTTTAATGTGCCACTGACTTGGTGTTGTTTTATTTTGAGTTTATTTTTTTTTTAAATAGAAGTTGGTCGTATAGATGATATTGTTTAATTTTTTTGGCATCAGCTCCGGATTTACATTGCTCCTTCAATTTTTTTTCGTATTTTGCAAAATTATCCTTGATTGCTCTCCATTTCTTGATGACATCGTTACCTGAAAAATATAGTTTGAAAAATTAAGTGTTTGTATGCTGTATAGCTGGAGTATAAGTGGAGGTCAATAGGGGGACGCCTATGTTCAGCAGTTGATGTTCTATGGCTGATATGGTTTAATAATAATAATAATAATAATAATAATAATTCATTTATTTCAGAAATTATTTCCATATTATACAAAAAATGTTAAACGAACTTAATTTATGGTGTTTTGTGTAATAATGTGTACTTCTATTGTACTGTATGATGTGGTGATGTATGTATAGAGCCACTCAAGTGCAGTAAAGAATAATGATTTATTTTGTTTTCTTTCAGGTTGTGGCCTGGCCCGTTGTTATTTCGAAACGGCGCCGCCGGCGCCCCACCAGCGTTGGACGGTCCCTTAATAAAAATGGATCGTAAAGCTTCCTGTACATAGTGCCGGAACCGCACCGGTGCCGCACCGCAGTACTGTGTATTCATATCAAAATCTCATCGCAACCGTACTGCAACTGCGTCGCAGCGTCATCGCCGCCGCGTAAATATCGCATTGTCTCCGGTGTTAAATATTAAAGCAGCGATCACAGTTCAGTATAGCAAAGTCGGTTTAACTGTGCAGACTTCACTGTTTCTAGTTTCATTCATATCTATTAATAATGTTAACATTAAGTACAAAAAAGAAAGTGTCACTTACTTATTTAATCTACAAGCAGTGGCAGGAACAAATTATTAAACGTAGAAGAATATTTTTGGTACACCCTGTTTTATACTGTAGAGAAGACAAGGTTTAATTTAATGTATTTTTTGAAGAGCTCTGAAAAATTATGATTTTGCTTCATTTCTTTTTTGAATATCTCAGAATGAGTGTAAGAACTTTTGATGCACTGCTGAACATTTTACGCAGTAAATGTCAACAACAGGATACCAAAATGCGACCTTGCATTTCTCCTGCGGAAAGGCTGGTGGTTACCTTAAGGTAAGTAAAATACATTTAATCAGAAAACATTTATTTACCAAGATGTCAATAATTATGATTCGAGATATAATTAAAATTTAACACATTAAGGCTGGTGTGCACCTCCATTTAACCGACGGTTAACCAAATAATCACTGTTTTTCCATACATATTTGGCGATTATTTTATTTTAACCATCGGTTAAAAGTCGGTGTACACCAGCCTAATTCAGTTTAATTCTGCATAATCCAAATCAAAGGTAGCATCGGGGCTCATTGCATTATCTGTCAAAGAATTGATCCTAACATAGTTCGAATTTTGGGTCTCCAACTGTCTAGTGAAGGACGATTCAGTTGCGACAGCAGTACGATATCCGTAAGAAGATTGTATTTCGGCGTTGTACTCATAGGAACTTAGTTGTCCTATACGATGAGTTGTAGGTACATTGGTATTTGGAGTGCTATATTGGTAATCATAATGTGCATTTGTAATTTTCTTGAAATTGGAATTCTACCACATCAGCGTCACACAATGGTCGACGGTTGCTGCAATGCTTTTAAAAAAAGACATCGAGTGGCTCTCATCTTCATTTTCAACCTTATCAATACACTTCAACATTCTTTTGTCAACTGCACTTGTCATTGTTGTAGTGCGTGGTTTTTTGTGGCTGAAGGATCATAATTATTGAATTGGCGAGACATATTTGAGCCGGTTTCCCTGTAGTAACAACTTTCTTCAAATATTGCATGTTATCGTAATAAATGTATTTGTGAACTTCTTGGCAACTAAACTGACTAATATTCATTGTTTTTTTTTATTCGGGTTTGATAGCCACGCGATGATGGCTCTTCATGCTGATAGGAAGAATATTGTGGATATATTTGTCCATAACGCATATCCGTGATTATTTGCAATACATTACTCTGAAACGTGAGAGTCTAAAGATCGGTAAAATCCTCTATAAATGGCAAAATGCCTTTAAAAAAGTTCATGTGGCGATTCTCTGGCTCCTTCAAAGCTTTTAATGTTTCTTTTTCAAAATTATCCATTTTTCCTACTTTTCTCTTCCGGTTGACAGGAACATAGCGGGACGATTTAGGTATGATATCATCATTTGTAGAACTCATGCTCATATTAGATTCTTCGGGTACTTCCAAACTACCGACCGTGGCGTTCTGTGCAATTTGGTTAGAAATAAAAGTTAATTATAATAATAATATTTTGAAAGGTTATTAGATGCTGAGCCGGATCTGGAAGCATCTTTCTTTTTTTAAATATTTATAAAAAGCGTCTTTCACATTTCTCCACTTTTTCACTACAGAATTACCTGAAAATACAAATATTTTAATGTATACAATACAAGGAAATATCGAACACTATATACAGGTAGTCCGAAAAGTCGACGACGTCCAAACAAAGCCTAGTGGTAGCCTGAATCATTAGGGTCACTAGAAAACTACTAAAAATTGTAGTCATGTGTTTTACAAAGTTATGGGCATTTTATGTTTTCGGTGTTATTTTCACGCACTCCATTGGATAATGCTCCTCTTATTATACAATGGGGCGTCCATTTGTGTTGCCAAGAAATTAGTTCTTTTTTTTCTAGTTAACAAAAACAGCAAGTGGTTCTCAGGATGGGCCATCATAGAAAGGGGCATCCTAATGAGTAATAATATGACATGATCAATAACTTTTTAAATCATACTTAAAATATTCCGTAATCTTAATACCTATAAGTTTAGCATATTTTACTGTATTATTTTTGTTACAGATACCGAGGAAGCGGAAATTCGATAAAAGATTTAGTATTCAAATTCAAACGAGGGAAATCTACTATTGCTTGTATGATATTGAGAGTGTGTGAAGCTATATGGAAACATCTTCTCCGAGACAACATCCCTGAACTGAACAACAGACCGTTTGAAAGAATTGCATCTGATTTTGAAGTCAGAGCAAATTTTCCTTATTGTATAGGGGCTATCGATGGAAAATATATACGCCTATGTAATCCTGCTAATAGTGGCTCGTTATTAGAAATCTTTTTTTCTGTGGTGTTGCTTGCTTTAGTGGACTCGAACTACAAATTTACTTATGTTGATATTGTCATATACGGAAAAGAGTGCGATTCAACTGTTTTCCAAAATTCAAAACTATACGAGTTTGCTGATTAACGAGAACCTCTCATTTCCTAATCCCCAGCCACTATGTGGTTACAATAGACCAATACCATGGGTGTTAGTGGGTGACGAAGCTTTTGGATTGAGCAAACATGTTATGCGTCCATATGGTGGTGAAAATCTCAATGTACAACAAAAGATATTCAATTATCGTCTTAGCAGGAGCAGGAGATATGTTGAATACGCTTTTGGAATCCTATCAAATAAATGGCGCATTTTTCACAGACCGATAAATGTGTCCTATAATTTTGGAACTGCCATTATAAAAGCCTATTGTGTTCTTCACAATTTTGTGGCCGATCGGGACAGTTTTCCCCCCAAGTGATAAATTGGCGATAATTTGTATAATTTAACTTTGTATGTATATTTTTGTATAACTTTGTATAAAATAATTTCACTCGCTTCAACCTCAAAATGAAACAGTGATAGCAACAAATGGTATAAGAAATGAATTAGCAAACTATTTTTTAAGCAGCAAAGGATCTTTGAATTGGCAATCAAAAAAAATTTAGTCATCTTACTAATATGAAGAAAAATAAGGACTCGCCAATTTTGTTCTTTTCGTCAGGAATGTATAAAAATAGTGAGACCATACCCCTGGCAGAAATTTGACCAACAAGAAGAAAGTTTTTAACTACAGGCTGTCCCGTGCACGTCAATCGATGTGTAGAATGCAGTTTTGGGATATTGTCAAACAAATGGAAAAATTTTCATCGTCCTGTCTATTACTATAGTCCAAGCATGTTGCATCCTCCATAATATAGTGCGTTCTAACGATACAGATTTGAAGATACATTGTATTTACTAGTTCAAGTTTTTCTGTAATGGTGTACAATAAAGTGTGACCTGTGATTATTGAACCTTTGTCTATTATTAAATGTGAAATACCTTCTGCAGAAAAAGTAAGAGCTAACAGAACATCAATTCGCTGATTACTCCTATATACTTCTCTAAGTCCACTGTCAATCCAGTATTTTTGGGTTAAAGATGACAGTACCAACTTGACACCTCCATGTAAAAGTCTATGGTGTTCTTTTAAAATAAACAAGTTAGTTAAATTGGAAGGTATTGGAAATATAATTGGATGAATTTTATCATAGGAGATATAAGATGCATTTTGTAATCTACCACCAACTCTCAGGATACCATATTTATCTAAAATCAAAGGTCCAGTTGTTCAATAATTGTTAAAAACGTTTCAATTATTTCTGAATCTTGCGAGGCCTGAGAGTATTTTGATTACAGTGATTGGATAGAATTTTAATAGCGGCGGCAGTTCACTGGGACGTGACAGAGAAGGGCGGCAGCTCATTGTGGCAAGTGATCCATTATCCAATTGCTTAGTAAAATATCCCTGTTGATATTCTTGATGGTTGGTATAACTGCTTCGAGAGTAAGTAGGTTGACTGTGCCTGTTCATAGGTTAATAGTGGCTTGGATCATGTCTTCCACTTTGAGCTCGGTGGATTAGATTATCATTTCCATCTTGGTTGTCAGCTTCGCGGATTCGGGAATTTTTTCGAAATCCTTTACTAAGGAAAGCATAAATAATCTGTCATTGTCAGCTTCGAGAACTGATTCACGTTGAATTCTTTCATTTATGCTTTCTCTTTAAAACCGAAACAAGATTTTCTTTTTCGAAATTATTGTCTTCCTTTTTGTTCTTTGATCTTGGTTGTCCTTGAGATACTGATTCGGGGGTGGGAGGGACTATATTTTCTGCATCATTTAAGTTCGATTCTGTTGTATTCGGTTCCACTGTATCTTTAAAGAACATCAGGTGTTGAAAATATGCATAGGGAGATTTACGTTTCGCTGCGGCACCACTTTTTTATTTTTGGATGCTGCTTCAGAGATCTAAATCATTCATTTCGCATACAACTGTTCGAGAAATTGATAAAATATAAAACACATCGCACAACGCCCTCCTTGTCTCAATCTCGCAAAATGTTAGACATCGCGATGATCACAAATCACGTTGTAGTTCCACAATAGGTGCGGCCGCCGTGGCTAGTGCGCGCACACTGGTGATTTACCTGCAATGCAATTGATCTTGACTGAACACGGGCCGCAAATGCGTCGCTTCGATGTCGCTGGCCGCGTACGGCCAGGTGCGCGTGCTCTATGGCGATTTCATACTAATGTATCTATCTCGATGTCCGCCGCGACCTGGCCACTGCGGCTTAGCCGCTAGTGCGCTATTGCTCTTTAAATCGTATTTGTTATTATAAAGTAACAATATGACGGAAATAGTCAATAACCGGATAGAGCATTCAATGATGTAGTTAGTAATCGGAGGTCGTATAAGCGGATGTCAACGTAGAAGCATTTATTATCAAGCCAACGGATATCGAAAATGGAGTAACCGGAAGTTAGAAGTTATACAGAAGGCGGAAGTTGGTGTTATAACGGAATTGAAGTGGCGCTAAAGTATTACAGGACGGTATCACTGCAGACACACTACGAGGATCTTATAAATACTCGGTGTTCGGGCAGAGGTGAGCTAGTCTTCAACCAGCAATCTACAAAGAGAGTCTACAAACACAGTAAAACAGTCTTAAACCGACAGTCTTGGACAGAGATCTCATATTGTGGTCGATAATTACTTTTCGATATTCGCAGTATTATTTAAAGGCAAATTGCTGCTCGATACCTGTCAAGCGCGGAGACACTCACGAACTCTTGGAGTCATCCTAATATTTCTAGTGTAATAAACTTTGATTTTAATGTTACAGGTGATTATTTTTTTTTGTTGATCGCCAGCTTTTGCTATTACGCGCATTTACATATATCATGGAAGAATTAAGGTAAAAATAAACTAGTCCAACGTATGCGATGTAATGCGGGAGAGTCGGTGTGCACACTAGCCCCGCATACACAACGCAAATTGGCGTCAAGACTTATAACTCATTTCGTCAGGTGCTGTTGTGTACAATGTTTTCTGATTCTGAGAGTACCTAAATTTGATGACAATTTATTACGTTTGCTATTTTATTTATAAATTAATATTTACGCATCGAAGGAACAAGAAAAAAGTTAAGAAGAGAAGAATTTGGGTTCTTCAGATAAATAAAGAAAGAGAAACGTTTAGGGAATACCATACACTATTAGAGAAACTGGAATCTGATGGACACCGATTCTTCATGTACTTTCGTATGTCTAAAGTACAGTTGAGGAGATTCATAGTATTATTGAATGGGACATAAAAAAACCATACACGTTTTCGGAAGCCAATCAATACTAGAGAAAGACTGGCAGTTTGTCTACGGTATGTATTATCATTTAGTTTGTTGAAAAATAAATAAGTAGGTATGTCGGAGGCTGACGAAGTACGATACTATGTATTTTAATTAGATTTAATCAACTTGTACGTCATCATCATCATCCGAGCGTTAAATCCCGGTTGCGTTCGGAGCGTTCACTCCGACGCCCAGGGTCCGCTTTCCTACTTTTCCTACTCCACTTCGCGCGGTCTTCAGCATCCCTCGTTTTGAGACCATTGGCACGCATGTCATCCTTCACGACGTCAAGCCAGCATTTCTTAGGCCTTCCCCTTCGACCGGGACCAAACTACAAAAATAATTTGAACGTAAGTGAAATTGAATGGAATTAATAAAACTAAACATGGTTAAGAATGATTATTCTATCTTATTATTTTCGTAATAATAGCGAATATTTTGTTCATCATTAACTTTTACACTACTAGCCACTTCTTCACATACATAATTTAAGGAAAAAAACGATGTAACTTGAGTATTGGACAGTTGAAGTACATATGATGGGGAAGAATATGACGTGTTCAAAATATCCAGAAGCAGAATTTAGATCAACGCGGCTTTGCCCACTTATCTGATGATGACTCTTATAGTAATTGGTGTTCTCAATACATTTTGTTGCGACTCCAGTTGCTTGAGCTCTGCTTCATTTACAGTTTTAAACAAATCCTATTTAATTCGAATTTGATCCAGTCTTGAGAGTTTATTGACAGTTTTACTCATGCTTGAAAAGAATGTATCTAAATCATCCATTTTCTCTTTTTGGTGATTTTGTTTCTGTGTGGGTTCCCGGATGGTTTAGATCCGCAATTAGAACCGGTAGGTGGCGCTGAGATCGGGTTCTAGGGTCCTCCTAATCACCTGGAGCGATTTTGGTGATTTTGTTTTTGTGCCATGAAACACTCTTTTAGGAATTCAGAAAAGGGTCAGCTAGTAATCTTAATCAATGGTAAGTTTATATCAACGTGTAGGTGGTTCTGAATTTTGAGATGAATCTAGGTACAAGCGCCATATATGTATGCTGTGTCGAACGCACGGCCCGCCGACCGCCGCAACCGGTTGCTCAAATCAATAAAAAACTAAATTACTATATTTATATTTGCCAGGTTGTTAGGGCATTTGCCCGACTGAATGGCTACCACCCCTGGTCTAAAGTATGTCGCCGTGACAACCTTGTGTTGTGTTACGGCATTAGTGACCAGGTTCCAGTCTTCCTTAAGAGAGCAGCAGCGCATTTGTAGCACCTTTGATGTTGCAAATGTCCATAGGCGATAGTAACCGCTTTCCATTAAGTGGGCCGTCCGCCTGTCTGCTGAACTTCTGCAATTAAAAAAATTACCTATATACTGGTCTTTGTTAATACGAATTCATGTTCAGGTACTGTGGTTACAGAATGCACACAAAACTTGTTGCAATAAGTAGGTACTTAATTCTTTTCGTCAAACATTCATGTTGTGTTGAGCGGCGAACATTTTTATAATGATTTATATCTACCTACTTAACTTAGATAGATAGATAACTCTTTATTGCACACCAAAACATACAATTACAAAACAGACAATATTTACAATATTTTCTAGGCGATACAATAGGCGGCCTTATCGCTCAAAGCGATCTCTTCCAGGAAAGCTAAATGAAAAACAAATTTGAATCAGGCGATGTAGGTGGTGCAGGAAAAAGGCAATAGACACAAAAATACTCAAACTAATTTAACAAATAAATATACAAATACATACATGTATACATAGTTATAAATATAATATACAATAATATACGTATACAATAATATATTACAAAACACATATGTTATTATAATAAATGTATTAGCATAATTATATTGTGTTGATCAGACATAGCTATTTATGGATAAATATTGTTTTCTGAGTAAATTTCTAAATGTTGGTAAGGATTTGGCCTAACTTACAGCTACCTACTTCTGAATATAACTTGAGTTTTATGTCTTGTCTTATAAATCCTAACAGCGTTACATCAGGCCACTAAGTTTTCGTGCTTGTGATTGATGAATCAATACCTACTTGTAGTATGTAAGCATTCGTATTGTTTATTGTAAGGGGGGCCAGCGCACTATAGTTAAGAATTTTAACACTTAGCAATAATGTAGATTATAAGGTTTTCATTTTGTTTAAACGTGGACAGAATAAAGATATCATACACATCGGGATAATGTTGTTTTACTTTTGCTACCACCTCAGTCCGCGAGCAGCCACCGCTCATACCACATGGCGACCCTGCCAATTACAAGTATCCTGCCAGTTGCAAGAAATTGCTAGCACCATCAGTATCATAGCAGTATGAGTCAAGGAAGGAGTCCAGGGTACAGCCCGGCCCAGTTCCAGAGAAGTCCAGGCTATAGTCCGGCCAAGTTCCAGAGGAGTCCAGGGTATAGCCCGGCCCAGTTCCTGAGGCGTCCAGGGAAATCCCGGCCCAGCTCCAGTGCAGACACAAGACAACCAGCCAAGTTCCAGAGGTGTACAGGAAAATCCCGACCCAGTTCCAGTCATCTCGAGGAAGCCCAACCCAGAGTACCAGAAATCATAGCTATCTTCGTTACGGTAACTGCGATCATTTCTGGTAACAATAGCTTATTTTTTTCAATGTAAAATTTTATGTTATGGATTAAGGGCACTACAAACACCAAAGAAGATACTATAATCGCTCAAACAGCATCTGGCGATGCCCAAAGTAATCAGAAATCTGTCCAAGGGATTACTACCAGTGAAATATTATTAATACTTATTCTAGTAATTTTATTAAGCTGTATTCTATATTATTCGATTACGAAGTATAGAATGAACTCCATAACGACCCTTAGACAAGAACTGAATGGTTTTGAATTGAATATCTAGTATGTGGAATTGCACCAACCTCATGGTATAAAAAACATAGTTTAATTATGGTATTTTCGACAAATTTTTATAATTATTATTATTATTATTATAAACCCTATAACTGAGTTATCGAAACTAAATAATAGGCTTTCTGTCATAAGGGAATATATTTGTAAGCTGGGAACAGAGAGAAGACAGAGCGAGTTAGGGTATAGAAAGTTTAATGAAGCTCGTGTAAAATACGAAAAATTAGAGGGCATTTTATCACACATAAAGGAGTTATGTAGATAAATCAGAATCAATATTAGTGATTTAACAACGATTAATGATTTAGTGACAAAAATTCATAGCTTATATAGTAAAATTGTTATTTTAGCTCCACCTAATAGTGAGGTATTTTTTTCCAAAGGCACACAAGAAAAGGCTACGAATTGTTTTTATATTAATACCGCAATCGCTCTTTTACCGATAATGACCAGAAAGGAACATGATTTCAAAAATTTGATAGATGACATAGAGTTGTATAGTGGTATGATTACATCAGATAAACATTCAAAACTTATTAACTTTGTGCTAAAAACAAGACTATCATCAAGCGCAAAGTTACGTTTAAAAAATAACTATAACGATATTCCAAGCTTATTAGATGATATGAGAAAGTTTATTTTGCCTAAAAAGTCTCCAGTATCATTACAATCAAAATTACAATTTTGTAAACAAGGTAGCCGTTCTATCGAAGCATTTGGTTCCGAATCAGAAGACCTTTTTGAAAGAAAGAAAGAAAGAAAAATATTTATTCAGAACCACATAATATACACCAATACGTACTTATAAATAAGATAATACAATTAAAATGAAGTTCTGAATCGGTCCTAACTCAGCATGATGCTGGTTGGCTCAACCAGCGCTGGTCTTCCGTTAGGGCCGTTCAAGTGACTCGCAGATAAACAAAACGAAACAAACACAAAACAAAATAATATGACTATTGAAAAAAACTACATCATTAATATGTACAAAAAAAACTGGTATAAAAACTAATGCTACGAAGAGAATCTATAAAGAAGAACATAATGTAATAAGAAGCATAAAACTTAAAAACTAAAAAACTATAACAATATCAATTTTATATTTTGTCTGTTGGTTTGTGTCAAATATGCAGCATATAATAAATAGGAAATATCAGACACGGCAAACAACTGTTTCCATACGGTGCCACCTCTTTTCTTTGCATCCGTAACTGCTTCCCGAACTACTTCTCCAGTATCATACTAGCATACTACGCCACATAATACGCGACAGCCGTGCCACATGGCTGTATATCCATGTTTCCCTCCCATAGAGAAAGCAGTTCAGGGTTGTAATTATTAACCATGGTTTTAGAGGGCGTTCTTTTCAAAATACAAAATCGACCGTTATTGGACAGAGCTTCAATGGGACCTAAACACATTGTGATATCTGCTGGTGCTTTAGGAAAACCAAATCGACAGCAATTATCATTGCGGTTTTTGTAACAGGTGGTTGTGTGTTTGTGTATTTGTACATTTTCAACCAAACTGCATAGTAATGGATCATTAGGGTTTAAAGAGCACGATACAATATTTTCTATTGCTGCTATGCCTTCCGTAGTAGCAAAACCTGGAACGCCGTCACACCACAACAGCATATGTGAATGCGGACTTCCCTGGATTATTTTGGAATTCTTTACGATACCAATAGTCCTGAACAAGTCCTCCCAAGCAGGTGTTATGATATGTATGAAATTAAATAATGATTTTAAATGATTATTTACCTGTCAAAAAGAAATTGCCATGCCAGTGGATAGTTTTCAGCGCTAAAATCAATGAATTTTATTACGAGTGCAGCACTATGTTCGAGAAAAGAGCGAAGGTAATGGAACTTATTTATGTCTGGAATGGAATTGTTTTTATTAACTAAAGAATCGTAAAAATCTCGAAACTCCAACCATTTTAAATAACTTCCATCGAATTTTGGAAGATCTATCGCAGCAACTTAATATTAAAACTAGCATGATGAGAAGAGTCGGTGTACTTCGTTTCATTTAAAGAAGTATCGAGTCTGTTCGCTTCCGACACATTTTCGACGGTTAATTGGGCTAACGAAATTAACCCACGAAAAGGTTTCTTCTACTTGTTCCCGTTCGCCTAATTCAATTACGTCATCTAGTTCCAAGCACTCAATTTTCGTTTGTACTTCGTCAAATTGACGAAAAAGTGCTTGAAATCTGTCAAATTTTAACTGTAGTTCAACAAATTGTAATTTAGTAATATTTGACGGTTCTAGCAGCTTTACCATATCAATATATTTTTTAAAGATAATAATTCTAGCTTTTATTAAACTACGTAATTCCTTAAGCTTTTTAAATCGTCTGACATACTTATAATTACTTATGTAAAAAACCCTGAGGTGGCAGATAACAATTCAATGAAGATCAAATCGTAAGAGGAATACCGTCTAATTTGGCGCTCGAATTCGGTACAAGTCGGTGCAGTCGCGTTGATGAGTCAGTGCATACGCGACTCAGGTATGTATGTACTCACGCGCAGCGCTCGGTCCCACCGGAGTTCGAACTGTTAGTCCCGGATGCTTAGGGTGTTTTTAAAAACAAACACTATAGTACTGGAGCTGAGATTTATTATGTACTACACAGTACTGGAGCCTCAATCTACGGGACCTAAAAGGTCTACCGGATCCGGGTTTGGTAATGTAGTTTAGGGCTGTCCAACCGGCAGGCAAAAACCAGGTCCGTTGTTGAATAGCTTTAGCTAATTACCAGAAGACTCTGACAAATTTACAAAAGATTTAGTATTTATAGGCAATTACTGCTGATCGATGCTTAGTCTATTGATGTCAGTGGCTTGCCGGCTCTGCAATAATTGCCTAGAGAGAGTAGGGCTGTAACACCTCCCCCCTTTAAGACGAAGCATTGGAAAAAAGAAAGAATGCGAGTAGATTG
The DNA here is from genome assembly GCA_012273795.1 of Dendrolimus punctatus. Taxonomy (NCBI): domain Eukaryota; kingdom Metazoa; phylum Arthropoda; class Insecta; order Lepidoptera; family Lasiocampidae; genus Dendrolimus; species Dendrolimus punctatus. The sequence continues at coordinate 1,718,580 of CM022546.1, read as the reverse complement.
AGACACCATAAATACAAAAGTGAAAAACAGTTAAACAATTTAATCTTAGAAACTAGTAAAGAAATAGTAAAACAATTTCAATGTTATGAACTAGTAAAGAAAATATACAGTTTATTTTAATCTTAGAAAAGGAAATTTTAATAAAGAAATAGTAAACTTATTTGGATTTTAAGAAATAGTAAAAACATTAAGAACTAGTAAAATTATTTTCGTAAAGAAATAGTAAACTTATTTTGATTTTAAGAACTAGTAAAGAAATAGAATTATTACATGAACTGGCAAAGATATAGTAACATTATTTTGACTTTAAGATCTGGTAAAATGAGTTTCTAACCGCGTACTATACTGTAAAACGCTTTCGTTATGTTTCATTTTACAGTTTTGTAAGTCGAGTAACAGGTGATTACGGTGTTTAGACTCACCAAAATTACCTTTTAAAAATTGTTTTAAGTCTAACCAACTGTTAAATACTTTAAGGGAACATATTGCTTCGGCTTTCCCTTCTAATTGTGACAATATAAATTTAAATAAAATATCATATTGATTGTGGTTAATTAAACTGAGAGCATTCTCACAGTTTCTAAGGAATGGAGATAATTTGTTCCTGTCCCCATCGAATGATTTTATGAAACGAGTTAGGTCACTAAAGTTCATTTTTATGGATTCGTTGTAGGAAGTGGATGATTGGGAATAATCGGTCTTAGAAACTGGGTTAGCCATGATTGATTTATATAAACTGTAACAGATAATAAATAAATCAAAAGTTCACTCACATTAGCAAAAATAGCAGCGGAGGCATGAGCCGGCGTTGTGCTGACTCAACGGTGACGACGAAACGGTGTATGTTGCAATCAGACTGCGCGGAGTCGGCGCGTGATGTAGACAGTGTGACGAAATCGACTCCAGACACAAACGGAGTGTGACGTAACCGACTCGTGACGTAATCGGCGTGACGTTGCACTATGATGGTTGATCGATAGGGCCCCTCAACAGGACCTCCTGGCTGGGCAGTGGACCCTCGGGCACGAAGAGGTACAGCGTGGCGGCTTTCTTCTTTGCTGGACTCTGGCTACGTGCAGTCAGAGAGACCGGGTAGCAGCGTCTCAGCTTTTGGACGTCGTCAGGAATAGGGCGTCCGGCGGGCAATAAAATCCCGCTTTCTTCTGACACCAAATGTTAGTCCCGGATGCTTAGGGTGTTTTTAAAAACAAACACTATAGTACTGGAGCTGAGATTTATTATGTACTACACAGTACTGGAGCCTCAATCTACGGGACCTAAAAGGTCTACCGGATCCGGGTTTGGTAATGTAGTTTAGGGCTATCCAACCGGCAGGCAAAAACCAGGTCCGTTGTTGAATAGCTTTAGCTAATTACCAGAAGACTCTGACAAATTTACAAAAGATTTAGTATTTATAGGCAATTACTGCTGATCGATGCTTAGCCTATTGATGTCAGTGGCTTGCCGGCTCTGCAATAATTGCCTAGAGAGAGTAGGGCTGTAACAGAACGAAACGTTGAAAGCTGGAATAAGTCGGCAAAACAATCGTAAAATAAACTGTTGAATAGCAATAATAGCTATAAAAGAAAGAAAGTACAAATGATTATGAACTATGCGTGTAAATTAGCAAATATGAAATAGTAAGATGGACTCGATCAAAGTATGTATTAAAATAGAAGTAATATTTGTAGATTTTGTTACTTAGAACTAGATGGCGCCACTAGAAAATTACATCGCGGTATGGTTTGCATTTTGTACGTGTATGACCCGGGTATATTCTATTTTAATGTTGTTGACACTCACTGCAATACATTTTTCTTTGAGATCTGTATGTATTATCATTTTGATAGAAAATCCCCACTCTCGTAGATATGGGCAAATCATGTTCTGGAGCGGAACGGTTCTCTTTCCTGTCGGAACCATGTCCGTGGAACGATCTCGTTCAGATATTATATGAAATATTTGAGCGCTCGCAGGCAATTAATTACAGTTTTAGATTTAAAATTTGTCAGTTAATTTACCTTCATACTTTGCAGGCTTGGGAGTGTCAACCAAGAGCAGTTATAATAAAATTTACTGTAATTTGAATACAGTTAAGCTTTTTTAATCCAAGTGTAACTTTGTTTTAGGAAAAATTTCATTATTAATTCTAAAAAAAATTATCACTCTTGGCAGGCGTATTTATAAATCAACTGATTATATTTACATTATTTTCTTTACATACTATTTACATCTTTTTTCGTAATATTTTTTGACATATATACTTTTTTCTTTATTATATATTTTTTTCTTTTAAGTACATAATTATTTTTTACTTCCAATAAAAAACAGCATCGATATAATACGGCCGGCGTATCTTGGCGAATGTGAACATAGGCTCTGCGAACTTTAGCGCATGTAAACTCGTGAAGAAAATACAGTGACCAACTAGTACAAAGCAATGAAAAAATACAGGGATGAAGGGCGACCAATTGTATTCACTGACGAGTCGTATGCCCACTCATCACACGAGTGTACATGCTCTAAAGTTCGCAGAGCCTATGTTCACATTTGCCAAGTTACGCCGGCCGTATTATACTTTCGACGCCTTAAGCCGTCTTCTTTTGTTTGAAAATGTGAGTCCAGCTTTCGAAAATATCCGCTCACATGGTACAGATGTGGCAACAATATTTAACCTTTTTAATACATATTGGTACAGTAAAGGATAAACCGCTTTTCTAGTGAACCACTAGTACTACTACAAAATACTACTAGTAGTACAGAAACTACTACTGTACAGAAAATACTAGTAGTACTAGTATTTTCTGGAATTAACCGAGCTATTTCTTGGTCAAAATCATTCCAAATTGATGAGCCTTTGGACGTTGATGGTGTTAGTAGAGCAGTTGCAATTGAGCTCGATGTTGGCTCAGGTGCTGGTGTTCGCATCCCTCCGACTCTTCTCTTCAGAGATGCTAATGCCCTTTGATAATGTGACACATCACAGAACCCTTTGCCTTTAAATCTAGGGTCCAGTATGGTGCTTTCCGCATTAGTTTCCACTGAGTTAAAGCGCGCATGAAAATTTTCGCCTATTGTTTGGATCAATGTCAGTATGTCATCACGGTCTTGTGCAACTTCAGCTTGTGTTAAGAGGGACCTTATATGTGACTTAAGCCACCGACAATATACGATTACTTTAGAAAGACTAACCAACTTTTCAGTCGATGTCTCTACAGTAACTTCTTACTTACTTCCAATTTTGTATATTACGCTATCTGGTAATATGTAGTTATGGCAGCATTTTCCTTTACGCTTTAAACCAGCACGCATTGTAAGAATTGAAAAGAGCATATCTAGCTTCATTCAGTTTCTGTGTTTTGTCATCGCAACGTTCGTCATACTAAATAATCGCTCTACATCTGCGTTAGAATGCGGTAAAACTAATAGCAAATGAGGCTAAATCTTGCAATTTCTTTTCTCTTTGAAATTTAGTACCTCGTACCAAAATTCCTTTATATTTTTCCGACTGAGGAAATGGATTTGACACCACTGCTCGTCTACTTTCGCAACATAATCTTACTTTTTATTAAAATGCATCATCAGGTCCGCGATCGGTTCTTTGTGCTGAGACAGTGAGTAATCTACACTGATGTAGAGAGATTATTTAGTATGATGAACGTTGTGAAGGAAGACAAAACGATGAAAATTTTAAGTTGGACAACCGTGTATCAAGAGAACAGTTTAATGAGTTATTAACCATGATTGCCAAGGTTATCACTAAAATTGATACTAACTATCGAGAAGCTGTGTCGCCAGAAGAAAGATTAGCTATTTATTTGAGGTAAGTGTATCAACATTAAAAATAAAACAGGCACTTTTCATAATCAGCATCAATCTCTTTGTCAGTAAATCAGTTAAAAGATGAATTCGTGAGTCTTTCTTTCTTTGTCTTTGTTCGGAGGGTAAGCTGTCGCGATGTAGATGATGGTAAGGGTTTGGTGTTAGATACATATTCAGAATTCTCCAGCGTCCTGGTATTCTGATCTTCCATCGTCGTGGTAGTCGTGTCATTTGAGTTACCAGCTTCGATTGAAGTGTTTGTAGTATTATTATGGATTTCATTTATATTATCACTCCTTAAGCGGTTTTTGTTATATGAAATAAGGCAATAAAAATTCAACTAGACGGGAATATTTCCAAAAGTTTGTTGACGGTGCAGCTTGGCCACTTGTAAAGCTTTTCATTATTTTTAATGATTCTTGATGCCCATTCCGTAATTTTTTTCATTCATTTTTCGCGGTTTTAACTGGAACAATAATAAAAATATTATCTTTTGCAGGTTTTTGGCACCAGGGGACTCCTACAAAACAATTGTTTATAAATAGAGTAGGCGATAGAACAGTTACTAGAATAGTAGAAACCGTCTGCCTCGCATTTTGGAATAATTTGCAACAAATCTATATGCGTGTGCCAACAGAAACGGAATGAAATAAAATTGCCGAAAATTTTATGAATAAATGGCAATTCCCACACTGCCTTGGCGCAGTCGACGGCTAGCATATCTCTATAAAATGCCCACCTAACGCAGGTTACCAATTTTATAATTACAAACATTTTCATTCCATAGTATTACTAGGAGTTGTTGATGCGAATAAGAATTTTATAATTATCGATGTTGGCTCCATGGGCAGATTTAGTGATGGTGGTACTTTTGCTGACAGTGAATTTGGACAAAAGTTAAAAATAACCAACAAAATTTGACTAATGATCAGCCTTTACTAGAAGGTGGTACTCTAATACCTTACGTATTTATAGGAGACTAGGCATTTCCGTTACAAAAACATTTTATGAGATGACACGCACAAAGTGATAGTAGAGAAAAAAGGCATTTTAATTACCGTCTCAGCAGAACACGAAATATGGTAGAAAATGCATTTGGTATATTAACAATACTATATCAAGTATTTCGTCGGCCTTTGGAGCGTAAATTAGAATCAGTTGAAACGATTACAAAAGCTGCTTGTGTGCTACACAATTATCTTATAACCAAGCAAACAATCTTAGCTTTTGATGTCATGAGTGCTGTAGATGAACAACTTCAATTGGTAGGACATTTATACGACAACTTACGAGCAACAAGAGAAGCATTCTGTGTCAGAGAATCCTTTTTAAGTAATTATTTTAACAATAACAATATAAATTAAACCAGGGGTTCCCAACCTTTTCTTGATCAGGGACCACTGCTATATTATTCTCTTTAGCAGGGACCACTATATATGTATAACAAAAATAAACTGTAATAATCAATCCCAACTTTAATTAAAAACTGAATAGGAAATTACACAAAAATAATCTTTTTTTTTTTTCAAATAATCTTCTGTAAGTTTGTGTTAATGTGATTTCTGAGCTTGCATCTCCTTTACGAGTTCGGCTATCCTAGGACTAATATTATTACTCAAAGCTACACGCAAATCACTCACTTTCAAACAATTCATTGTTTTATTTTTAATTACCAATAAAGCAGAGAATCCTTGTTCATATAAATAAAGAATTCTTTCTATACCTCCTCTTTTCGTCTAGGGGTGGTGATTCAGACGGACTTGCCGTTCGTTCTTCACGGTCATGCCGTGGACATTGTCTTCCAAAAGCTGGATCGGTATTGCTAGCGGAGTGCATTTTAAATGGCCCACGGGCCGGTTAATCTAAATCCAAAAAGTAGTTTTTGTCAACCAGAAAAATCTCAACCTCTGCTCTCAGGTCATATAATCTTCTTCCCAACATATTACCTTTCGATTGCCATCGAACTTCTGTATGAAAGAGAAGTGCCTCGTGGTCAGAGTCCATTTCAGTGCACAATATTTTAAAAAGGCGTGCATTTAAGGTGCTGCTTTTGATCATATTTACGACTTTTATGGCCATTTGCAGTATATCATTAAGGCATCCAGGAAGAATCTTATAAGCTAAGGCCTGGCGATGTAATGATACAGTGTGTAGTAAGTAAGTTTTGTTGTGGATACCGAAAGAATGCTAGATTTCGTATGTATCCGTTTATTTACTATAATATATAATATTATAGTACCTTAACTATATTCGTTTCTATAATAACGTCTAACAATAAACAAGAAGGTATCAATGAGCGGCACGTGTGTTTCCGACGAGATGCTACGACCAATGAAGTAAGGGATTATGACGCGGGCGCAGGCGGCGCATGCCCCGGCCCGTGTTACTAAGCAATCTAATAACTACGCGCTCACTCGGCGATGCTTGTAAAATATATTTTAAATGGAATTAATTTTAAACGTGTGTATGTGTGTTAAATTATTTAGTTATAAGTTTATAATAAGTTAAATGTTTGTCTATATATATATATTTAGTAGTAATATGTCAGTCAGTACTCTTGTAATATATGGTGGTGCACTAAGCATCCACCATTTTTTATCCAAATTAATCATAATCATGTAAATCCATTCTCCATAGCAACAACCCAAACACGGCCCTGCGTTAAGTACGGTCCTGCACTGCGATGACTCAACGGCATGGGCCACCTCGGTCGTCAATAACAGGCGACGCAATATATAAGGGCGTCCTCGGCATGCAGGAGACACACTTCAAGTCCAGCATCAAGGCTTCACGCTGCTACGTAATCGCGACGCTTCAACGGTGTCACTGTGCCCGTTGAAGCCCTATTATATATCAAAGAGCCATTCTCAAAAGTATCAATTTGTCTCCCTCAAATAACATAAAAAGTACTCCATAATACTGTATAGTGATTGTAATAAATAACATCTGCAACGAACATGGGATCGAAGAGTAAGAAGAGGCTTTGCAACACTGCACGCAATTGTGGATGTGATCAGAGAACACACACATACGACTACTCTGGTCACCCCCACAAACTGGTGACCCCGACGTGATATTTTATTTAATATCCCTACACAGTGCGTTGTTATTACCTAAGAATTTTTCTGTTTTACTAACGTCGCCAGCCTGGGACGTGATCTCAACATTGCCGGTGCTCCGGCAGTCAGTCAGAACATGAGAGCAACGAGTTTATCCCACCTGAGATTAAGTTTCTCAAAATACTCCGATAATGAGTTCTGTCACACTAAAGATCTGAACAAAATAAAAGGACTTATAATTTATAATTAATTTACTGTTATGTATTTACAAGTGTTGTGAAGTAAAAAACGAATCATGTTTATAACGAGAAATATTTATAAAAGAACAAAAGGTTCATCTAGGCTAGACTCCACTCTCAGTCAGTCTGATATACCGCACTCCCCTAGGCAATTTCCTCCAGGCAGAGAAGGAAGCGTTCCGGTTTAAGGTGGTAGTCCTCTCAGGTATCTTCTTTTGTCTTCTGACAAAGCTTATTACAAATCCCAAGGGTAGTTCCCGAATTGGGAAAATAAATTGTAAGTTATATTTACTGCATTTATAAATGCTAGACTGAGTAATCAGAACAATACTAGTTGGGTTTATATTAAAATATTAATACGGGCGCAGTAAAAGTGACTCAGCCGACTCAGTTAATCGCAAGATGGCCGTCGATCGCTTATTGGATATCGGCGCACATGTCAGAAACAAAATGAGTTGGATGCATTCTCTATTAGCAATTGAATTTGTTTTATACCTCCATATGTTTAAATTAAACGTGTAAATTAATAAATAGTAATATGTTACCTGGAGATCCGGCGCTTATAAATAAAACTAAGGAATCACTGGTAATCTATTTATTTATTTGGTGAAAATGATTAGTGAAAGACCGTGTTACATAAGCTACGACGGACTTCAACATAACAAGTACGAAGAATATTTATAACATAGCAATTTGAGACTCTAAAAAGATAGTTCACAAGTAGTGGGGTTGTAGAGGCGTCAGACTGTATTTAATAAAGGTTTGTAATGAAAAGATGGTAATATATCTGATAGATTTTGGAGTAAATAAACTAAAGTTGGTACGACGGATCCGTTAATATGAATTTAGATATTATAAGTATTCGCTTAGCTGTAACTCCTGGTAACGGCGTGGGCAGCTAGCCTGAAGACGGCAGGCGCGTCGGCAGCCTGGCTTCACGTGCTTTTCTTGTATCAGCCACAGCGGTAGTAGTGAGCGGATTGGAGGGTTCATCTGCCAGCTCCAAACACCAGCTCCATCCAAGTAAAAAAAAACCCCGAAGACCTGTAACGCGTCATAATGCACGCTTTTAGTCTTCGGTATAATAACTTGACGTTGGCTTGCGCGGTTGAGACAATTGAGACATGAGGGAATGTATATCTTTTAATAATGAAAGATAAAAAAGGGGTTAAAGATATGCAACAATCGAGATTCACTTATGCGGTTTCTTTTAAATAAAACAGGAGCCGCGGAAGGGGTGTTTATTCTACTGTTCGTTCGGTTCGGCAAGGACTCGGGTGGCCGGACGAGGTGGCCCCAAGGTCCTGATGAGAGGCTACTCATTGTGGCTGGAAGGGTTTAGATTTCTTAATTCTCGATTGGAATGTGAACGAGGGTTTTCGTGTAGGAACTTAGAAGGTACTCACCGATTTTTCTGTCGGTGACCTGGTTCAAAGTTTCACATTACTAACAACCAGTGTCCACCAAGGTTCGCAGCCAAAAGGGGTGCATTTAGTCCGTTGGTTATTAGCGGCTTTATTTTCCTTCAAAGTCCTAACCAATAAGGTGGCTCTTTACCTATTTGTCCAATCACATTACTACGGCACCAGCAATAAAATAACTCCACGTAATGACGGTGCTAATTGAGGACGGCTGACAGTTCTCGGTGTCGTTCAGAAACGGGAGGGCTAAGGCACTCAGCCGATACTGTCGAGTTCTTAATTGCCTTTTTTAGAAAGTTAAAATGAAATTTAGTTTATTTAATACTCGATTAATATTGATATTTTAAAATTTATTTTGATTAGTTTATTTAGTTTATTTAAAAAAGATATTTTGTTTGTAAATGATTTTTATTGGTCATCGTTCGCCGTTAAGTTGGCGGCGTCGATTCCACAGATAAGTGGTAGCAACCTGATATAAATATGTTTATTTGGCGGTAATTTAAATGTGTTAAATTATTATTTTACGTAGGGTTTTTACTACGTAACAAATAAAGAAAATAAGAATATCAAGTGAAATAATGTAATAAATTTAATTAGTTTACTCGTAAATGTAATAATTCTTTTTAAAATTTGAAATATTTGTAACGTTCCGTTACAGTTCATGACGTCGATACATTTTGATGTTGTTTCTAGTTCCCGTGAAATCAATAATTTTTCATTATTTATGTTGTCGTCGTCTAAAAAGCGAACAAATACAAGTAGTTGACAACAATTCGAAATATCGGTCGAGATTCATCACACTGCATAGCGAAAAATGGCGACTTTTTGATTCTGAAAACAAGTTACTCCTCTATATCACTTAGCGGTGGCCGATTGTTACTGAAAACAATCGAATTATTCGTTTGTTCCGGTTATTCGATTGCAATCGAGAAACATTTGTCGTTTTTCGTAACAGATACATACATCACTCCCATACAAAAGCGAAAATACCTACGCTAAAATAGCCTACAAGATCTTAATAATAATACGTACCATAAGTACGCGAACAGAGAGTCGAGACTGTAATGCCCGTCGCGCGGGACACGCGCTAACGCGTCTTCGTAAGATTGCGCTAGGGTTGTACGTATGATGATTATTGTAATAAAACGAATGTTGCGATTCAACCATATTTTTTATTAGTCAATCAAATATGTTTAAGTTTTTATATAATGATTTGTATTTTTTCCCTTCTCTAAATTCTTTGTTATTAAATTTTATAGTTGATAATATCCTAAAACGCGTACATAATTTTTATTAAATAATCATATGGAAAACAGGAGCAAAGCGACGGAAAAGATTTTTAAAAGTTGTAAGATGGTGCTACCAGGCCGATTCATTAAGACGTTGTCAAAATTATTTAAAAATATCTTTTCCAACTCCTGCATATAATTATTAAACGTTTCAGGTGGGACTTTTAGCCCGCCATAAAAAGATGATTATTTATTATAAGCTATGAGTATACAGTGTACTTTCATCAACATTCGGTTTCTCCTGTAATAAAGCATTGAAGCTAATGCAGTTATGTTCTTACTACACTTACGAGTATATAATAAATACCCTGATATATAAGTTAACGCATTTTCCGCAGATAAATCAAATCGGTAATCGGTTTCTCCATTTAAGGCAATAGCTGAAGGTGGTCTTGCCTTGTGCGCTGGGTTCGATGTGGGCCGTTCAAGAAATGAGGCGGTATCAGGCCCCTGAAGCAAGTCACAAATATCTTCTTGGCAGTTACTAGTACGTGAATTTTGCAACATATTACTGAGAAATAATTTAGAAAACGCTCTTGTGAGCTGGATAGGGGTGGGGTCTCTACACAGGCAGTCTTGGTTTAAACGTCGTTAGCATCCATATGGGTTGTTTTAGTTTTTTTTTAAATCCCTTTACCTTTTTCTTTATGAAGTTCTATTTTATTAAGGCAATTTTAAATCAAATCAATGGAAAGGTGAGATGATAAATTATCGCCTATCAGTCATTTTTTACCGGGTTTATTTTCAAAAAATGGAAGAATCATAGTGGTTATCCAGTCCTCAAATATGTTAGTATCAAACCAGCCAGATTGACTTTTATTATAACGGGCTCCTTTTGGACCAGTCTTAGTCCAAGTATCAAATAAGTTTTGAGCTTTATAAACGACGTACGGAGGTAGTATTTCTCCTGAAGCTGTACAAGCCGTCTTAATTGACACTGATGCTTTTGAGTGATTCATAACCCGTTCTGGGTATTTTGTTCAATCAATGTTCATAACAGATAATGCGTTCCCGTTAGAAAAACATTTATTAAGGCCTTTCCTAGGACTATAGGATCGCAATTCTAAGGAAAGAATATTTAGTTGCAGCCGAGTCGTGCGAGGAGAACAGTAGAGAACGCATTTGGAATTAGGTCCGCCAAATTCAGAGTTATAGGAACAAAAATATTATTGATCCACAAAAAACTACTACTGTGATTATGACACGAGTGCTAGTACATAATTTTCTAAAAAAGAACTAAATAAAGGCAGAATTTACGCTCCAGCTCAATATTATGATAGCGAAGACGTAAATGGTATACGTATCGCTGGACAATGGAGATCTGAACAGCAGCTGTACAAAGTATGTACAATAGTCAACGTTTTGCAAATAAACAACTGCGGCCTAACGATTAACAACACATTATATTAACATATTTACAGCAATTAAATCAGTGTCATTATAGCGCTCGTTGGGTTTGGTATTTCGTACATTATACCCTTCCCTCCTATACTAAAACTGTATACACACTACAGTTTTTTTGGTCCTTCGAGTTTATTAGAGTTTTTTTGATCCTCGATCTGTAAGCCTAGGCGGCGTTTTGGCTTCTTACAGGGTCATCGCACGTGAACTATCAATCACATTTTAGACTTTTTATTTATTTATTTCACAAACAGTGAATAAAATATAGAGTCAGTGACAAGACAGTTGCGGCTTTATACAACTAACATTTACAGCTTGGTTGGGTTTGGTATTTCGTACATTTTACCCTTCCCTCCTATACTAAAACTGTATACACACTACAGCAGCAATTAACATCGCTAGAAGCATATGAATCCCAGGCAGATGATACGAAAGAAATAAGAAAAGTATTCAGTAGTAGTTTCAGTCCTTGCGCATTCTCTGCCATGGGACCGGTATAGGCACGTATAGATCCACCAAAACCACCAAACCACCAAAACCTACTCATACCCACAAGATGGAAAGGTGGCCGTGGAGACGGTGACAGCAGATACCTTCCCGAATGTATACACAGACCCCGGCTTTTGACAGAAACAGGTGTTCCAGATTGTAGCGGGAGTAGTGAAGGTATGATGTATCGATCGGAGAAGAAATCTGAGTCTCCGTCAAAAACAATAAGGCCGGCTTTACCGTCTCGAGGTGGTGATGGACGGTATTGAGATTGGTGTGAATACCTCTTATGTTGCAAAAGTCCACTATAATTGTAGAGTCAACACCCGCTGTGGTAACCTTATTCCTTATTGTTCGGCTCATGAGGATAAATAATAATAAAAAAGGGAAGTCTAAGGAAGTGCTAATGTGTCTGCGAAGAAGAGGAGAAAACGTGATGTATGCCATTGTCCCCCAAATGCGCGAGTTGTATGAAAAGCTGGTGTGGGGCACGGAAAGGCCCCCGATCCTCCCCGGAGAACACTGCCTGGCCACATCCGGTACGACAGACCCCCACCTCACCTCATCACCCCCGCGGAAATTCAATAGACTTAGGCACACAACGAGTTCCAGATTTCGCAGACACTGTAGCACTTCGGAGATGGGAGGACTGCAAGTTAGCCTGTAATGCCGGAACACTACACAATGCAGTTATGGCGGCATATTCCAGACCAAGTGTGGTAGCCCTACCACCTAGCTGTGGGTTGTTTTGTACGACAGGCCGCCCCAACGCAGGAATTTGTATTCTTTCTCTGTTCCTGCATAGATAGTGTGTAGTGGTTTATTTTTGTCTCGCAAAAAAGTCAATGCCTTGTAAGAAAACCACTTTGGTTCCTGTACATAATCTGTGCCTGCACCAGATTTACGTGACCGTTCAACTTTCTTTTTTCCCCGAAAATAATGAAAGTCAATTTTTTAACTTTCTCTCTACTTGGCCTTTGTCAATGTCAAATACACTTGCAATTTTCAATGCGTCCATTCGTTGGAACTCAAATCTCAGGAATTAAGTGGCCATTATAAAAACTTTATGCGAATGTCTTCATCTAATTTTGAATGTTTGTAAATTTACCAGTAATACAAAAAAGACACAAAATTTCGAAAAGCCATATCGTCTCAAGTTAAGTTGGCATTAACGTTACGATTTTTAGCTACGGGTGATAGTTTTACAAGCCTACAATACTTATTTAAAATCTCAAAAAAAGCGATCAGCAAATTTATCCCAGAAGGCTGTCAAGCTATTATCAATGGACTGAAAGACAATGTGAAGGTAAGAAATGTTTTATTAAACAAATTGTTTCACACAAATTAAAAAAAATGCAAAAAAAAAAATTAAATGTAGTCATGACATGACATCAGAAGAATCCGTGTTGTACTGTGATTCACTTGGACTGCTTTGATCAACACCAGCTTGAAGGTACTAGCTGTTGGCGATGAATGTGCTAATGAATAAATCTGAAGGTGTTTCTGGTTGTGATGTATAATAATTATCGGGTTGACTTAAGTAGTACCCATATTTTTCATTATTACTGAAATATCCTGCGTCAGCCTTAAATACGATATCTAATAGACGTTGTTGCACCAAATTATTGCGTGCAATGGTCGTAACTTCTGAATTTTTTCTCTAAAAATTTACAAAACTTGCCAATCTCGTTGTCTTGATTTGACTTGGTTGACACCGATTTTAAAATACCAAATGCTACCTTTAACATGGCAAGTTTTGGATCATATTTACGTTTGATCAGACGCGTCGGGGACGCGTTTGTTGGAGATTGAAGCCCATCTGTACTTTATGCGTACTCTGCGCGTAGGTACCTGAGCGATACGCAGGGGAGGCGACTCTTAGGCTCAGCAATGCGGAGGCTAGGTGGGGCACACTTTTGAGCCTAGCGGTGGCAGTTCGCACTACCACTCCGGCATTCCCCACCATGCGTACGCCAGTCACCTTGATGCCACTCGCAGCCGGGGTCACGGCGTTCTGGAGGGCCTCTTTTGTGTCCTCACTAGACTTGATCTCACTGTCCGCTTTCGGGTAGAAGATGACGGCGGGTCCTGTGTCCCGCGGCAAGGGTTCCGTTTTTCTGGACGGAAGCTTTAGGGCCCCCGCGTATGAGCGTCCCGGCTGAGGCAGAGTTGTCAGTGGATAAGCAGGCTCAGCGTGGGTGGCAGGCTACACTTTAAGAGGGACATCTGATTTTCGGCATCGGCCAAGCGTAGTGCCAGCTGGGCTACCAGGCCAATGGTGTCCTGTCCGTGGCCAGCAATCGTGGTCATGTCCCCGATGTTTAGCTTGTTGGGTGCGTTTTACATCGCACCAATAGCCTTGACTGAGGCGTGCACCGCGGGCACCAGCGAGGACTTATCCATGCTGGCGGCTGCAGTCGGTCCCGCGGGTGTAAGAGCAGCGACGGGTTCGGTCACAGACTTGCCAGTGTTCAAAATTCCCCGGATCGGTGGTGCCGTGGCGGTGACCTTACGTGCCACTCTGCGCCGCACCGCCTCCTGGACCTCTTCGGGCGAACAAAGACGACTTTTCCCGGCACCAGCTACAGAGTCTCCCGGTGTCTCATGGGTGGCCCCGGACACGGTTGGCACGGGTGTACCCGGCGGTGAACGAGCCAACGACATACGGGGCGCAAATGGCGACGATTCTCCAATAATTTCCCTGAGGGATTCCAGCTCGAGTTGCTTCTGGAGGAGTTCGCTCTCAAAGAGCTCACGCTCTCTGGAGCGGTCCTCGTCCTCGTCCATATTTGCTAAAGTGTTCGTGTAGGTTATACAGCGTAAATAAATACACTAAGGAAAGTAAGCACTAAACCTAATACTAAAACTATATGTGTCACTGTCACTCTTACAACTAGGAGCACTGGCGTCTATATCGCACAGATGATGTGTCTCTTTCACTAAACAATAGCACCTTGGGCGTGGTAGCTCCACCCACCAACGTCTAAGGCTTGTTGTTATAAAAATGAGTGGGCCCTAGGGTTATAGAGGGTTGAGGGAATAAAACAATCAAACCAGGTAATACACAGTTTATTTATCTATCACAATACTGGTCACCAAGAACCATACAAAAAAAAGGCCGCACCGCTAATATTCCACAATTGCATAAATACTCTGTTACTACAGAGTTTCCCTGTTACCCTAGTATAGGGTGGTTTGATGAATCTAACCCAATACTATCTCTGGCTAGCTATATTTCAGGGGGTGAGGTCGGCTAAGAGCTATGCGCAATGTATAACGTTATTTGTGAGTATAACTTGGTCATATAGAGTGAGTTACTGAATTAAGAAAATTACAAATAAAAATGGACGCCACCTGCTGAATTCCTTTAGGAAGATCTTGCAACAGGACAAGTAGATGAAAGAAGAGAGAGTAGACGATGAACGCTGGGTATCACCTGGAGGGTACCGCCATGGCTGAACTCGGGTTAGCCCCAAGCCTTGTAGGAGGGCATCGGTCACTACACCACTATGCCTCCCATACACACACATCACTGGAAAATCACTAGTGGATGAATTAATTTATGCCTTCAATAAGAAGGTAAAACACATTTTGACTAAAGGATGAAAAACGTTCACTATAGAGATATATTCGGGTGAAAAAAGATTCCTATTAGATGCTGGCTGGGGAAACGATGCCTGCGGAAGATACTTTAAACAATAACACCAATTTATAATTTCCTACTTGGCAACTAAATCATGTAGCACGGTACAGGTATGAGGTATTAATTTAAATTTCGAAGTACCGACGTTCGCGTGCCAAACTGGTGAACTAGTAAAAGACTATAATCAGAAATTTAATTTAACACATGATAAAACTAAATAGGTTTACTGACCTAGGAGGCTAATAAAAAGAACACTGCAGGGGGTTCCAGGACAACCCGTAATGGCTCGTAGAGCGGCACGAGGTATAACGTCTTTGAACAACTTCATTCTGGAATAATTTATTTCACCTGAACAGATTGAAATAAAACCTAATATGCTATCTGATTAACGGTACAAGATTCTACTTACATGATGATATCAAAATGTCCGCTCTCACACGTGTACTTGAAACTTTAACGAAACCTCGGAGCACTGGTGACGATCAAAAGGGCTTAGTCATTTGATGATTTTGCTTTTATATGAAATGCCCCCCCCAAAGAATGGAATATTCAACGCCCGTCGGGATGTTCGGCTGGTCGAATGTGTTTTTGAAAAACGTAGCTGCTACGAGGGCGAAACCGCGAGGCGCTGGAGACCCCAGTCCTTTGGGTCGTTTTGTGTGTGTACACCAGAGTGACGATTTCGTTTTCCTATTAGCCAGTAAACAGTGGCTAACCATTTATAAAATTTTTGCTATTCTATATTGCCTATTTAGGGATTCAATCAAACTCCGCTATTTTTCGGTTAATTCCTTTTAGGCTCGCACAGTTACCGCAATTTTAGCTGTTTGCTATTTGGCGCGCTACAATAGCGCTGGATAGAGTGCAGCGGTTGGCTACTGGAGGCGCTGATTGTCTTGACGACTAAAATTTGTCTTTTCCGTAATTATTTGATTAAACTTAATTTAAAGGAATTCGCGACCAAGAATTTTGTTTTCCTAATTAATCAAATAAAATACGAATATACCATAAACAATCACGACCATAGCTAATTTCGACTCTAGGCCGCTTTCTGCCGCGCTCTCCTAGATGTCGCTATTAGACTCAAAATTTTACATGTTACAGGCTATCCAACTCACACACAGCTAGTGTCTCTGTCACGAAAAGCAAAGCATGGGCGTGTCGACACCGCCCACTATGCCTCAGCTATTGCTGTCTCTTTCGCACTTACCTGGATTGGTGTGCCGTCTCGTACTCTCATCGCTCCAAGTTCAGCCGTCCTCCTCGCACGACCAAGATGGCCGCGGCCTCTTACGGCGATTTCCCTTTGCTAGAACGAAAATTGAAACTATCGATTTGCACCAATCACAATTTTGGAATTTAATATTTTTAAAATATTGTTCCGCAGTTACAACACACGTCCGCTCGGTTCGGCGGTCGAGTAGATAGGGACCTATAATAAAGGCAGTCTGAAATCATCTCTCGGTAGTTTCACTCGTCTACCCAGCTGGCCCCGCAATACATACATGGCTGCGCCAACTCCTCATCTTCTGCCGCACGCACCGCATCCTTCAGTTCCGAATAATTTCGAGCTGAAATGATAATACTTAACCTCCTATTTCTCAATCCGTCAGAAAATCTTTTCACGGCCAACTTTTCATTAATAGGTCTCAGTATCTCACATGCTTTCGTATTACCATCAGCCTGAGCAATATAGTAAGGCCTATAAATAACTGACAATTTGTTTCCGTATTCATCCATAAACACCACTTAAACTATTTAAATAAAAACAAGTAAATGTAGTCTTAATTAACACTATCGCCATGTATATAAACAGTTGCAAACACGTCCACACACGTAAACATTTCTTGATAAACTGATGCTTTCGCTCGCCGCTCGCCGAGCGTCAACTCTGTCAACATGGCATGATCAATTCCGCAACACAAGTGTGCCCGCAATATGTTAACAGCAACTCGGCAACATGTTTATGCAACCATGTTGCTAAACGAACGTTTACCATGAATACGAGGCTTAATACCGCCGATCGAAATATAAGCTTTTGGTGTGTCGTTTTTTTATAATCGGTCCTAAGGACTGAAAAAATGCCAAATCATCACTGTCAATATCAGTTCACTTCGATTTAATAGGACGAGTATATTTAATTCTCGAAGTCAGAATTCTGCTTTGATCGTTCCCTTTTACGTTTATTTTGTGAAAGCCATGGAGCAGTGGAGTTCTGAGATGCATCTACAGGAACCTCAATTAATGTTTGAGTGATAGGTGAGACGACGACGACGGGGTTTGAAACGTAGTAGGGTTGTTTGACTCTTGATCGGAGTTTTGTTTAGTAGATAAGTTTGGAGAAGTTAATTGGTAGACTGTGGACTGGATATAGATTCATCTGTTTGGTTCTGTATTACTTCATTTTAGAATTGCATTTTTTATCCAAATAGAAATTTTGTCTTTGCTCCATTGCCCGATGGAGTATTTCTTTTTTTGAGGTCTTAAATTTTATGTATCCGTCTCGTGCTATCCTCCACCGTAGTTGGATGTCTTTGACTGAAACAATGGACGCCAAAAATATAAAATGATCTCGTAAAAAAGATTTGAAAAGAAAATAATGGAATCATCCATATTCTAGAACGGCACTTTAAAGGCGTTGATGTAAAGATTATTGGTTAAATAGGTTTAATGTGTTAAGTCAGTCAGAAATGTAAATCTACTGTAAATTACAGAAAAATGGTATTTTTAATAATTCATGGCGCACTCGCCAGTTTATTTTAGAATATTAAATTTAAAGTTTCAAAATAAAAAATATAAAAATACCGCCGAATTTTGATACAAAATTTACCAATGCAAACAATAAGGGGTGCCTGTGGCAGCAAAGCGCTTTTCTCTAACGAGAGTTGGGAACTGTGGAACTCGACATAAAACAACGTCTCTCTTCCATCGTTCAAGGTCGTATTCTCATTTCTTTGGACATATTACACGACGAGAAGACACGTCGGTGGAGCGACTTGTAGTCCAGGGCAAAATGGAGGGCACGAGGGCGCGCGGTAGATCACCAACGCGCTGGATCGACCAAGTCAAAACCGCAGTAAATGGTCCACTCCACGAATGCACGTGACAAGCTACAGTACGAGAGGAATGGCGACGAATTGTGAAGCTTGCCACCATCCCTGTCATGAGGACCACGACCATTCTGCCAAGAGTGACGAAGAAGTAAAATCAGCTCATTGTGATCAAGTGCCTTATCCAGAAAATACTGTTGATGACGAACTCGATATACCAAACATAGAACAAAGTGTTGAAGCTTACCCCGAAATGGAGGTAAAGTACCAATTATTCTTATATTAATCAATTAAAGTTCCATATTATGAAATATTTATATGTATTTAATTTTTTAGGTCGCTAAGATTCAATTTCCAGAACGAGATTTCCAAGTCGGACGAAGAATAATAAGTTTTTCTCAGTTTTATAAAAATCTACAGAGGGTTTCCAACCACGGATCTTTCAGATGTAATTTAAGCTATATAAATTTAGTCGGAGAAAAACTAAATGGGTTGTCGTCCAAGGTTAAATTCTTGTGTAGAATTTAACCTTGGACGTGAAATGCAATGTGAAATTTATTATTGAGACCGACTCGAAATGATGAACATTACTTACCTGTAAACGAATGCTGTAACAGGGATTATATCGATTAGTGGTGGATATTCAAACTTACAAGAACTATGTTCAGCATTGAACTTACTTATTATATGTAATAGAAAACATCAAACCATACATGAGACTTTGTCTAAAGGTGGGAACAAGTTGCACAGGACTCTATGAACTTAGCTGCTGAAAAATTGTACGTGTAGTAAACGGGTGTTTAATTTTATTGATATTATCATCATAGACGCCATCTAGTGGTGATGGGTGTGTGGAGTGACGCTTACGCTCGTATGGCCACGTTATACGGAGACCGGCAAATTATGTGGGGAACAAATATATAGCCATGCCGCCTCCGCCAGGTCCGGTCGAAGGGGAAGGCCCAAGAAATGTTGGCGTGGCATTGTGAAGGATGACATGCGTACCAATGATCTCAAAAGGGGGGATGCAGAAGACCGCGCAAAGTGGAGTAGGGAAGCGGACCCTGGGCGTCGGTGTGAACGCTCCGAACGCAATCGGAATTTAACGCTCGGATGATGATGATGAGACACCATCTAGTGACACAACAAAAGGCAACTCTTCATCTATTAATTACCCAAAAAGCTCTATTTTATGCCTTCATTTTAATGACCGTTTGTTATTGCAGAAACATGGTCAATATTCTTTTTGTACAAAATTTCTTTCACTAAATTGATACATCCTCTAGGTTTCTGTTTTATGACAAATCCATAACTGAAAATTGTTAATAAAGCCCTCCAATGCTCCATCCACTTAAACAGTAGGTTGATTGGTGGGACAGCTGTGTAGACGAGGGAAACTACCGAGAGATGATTTAAGACTGACTTTATTGTAACACACAGTATACACACATTATTACATCACAAGGTCTCTTTGAAGAATAGTTTTTTTCTCAATAACGTTTCTTTCATCTTTACACTTGTACTTGTTGTATACATCAAGTTCATTTTCATTTCCTCTTCTCTGTTTAGCTACTAAGTTGTAATAATGCTCTACTATATTACTGTCTACATCACGAATAAAACGGCTCGCATAACCTGCTATATGGTGTATCAATACAAATTTGCTGTCATAGTGAACTAAAAAATAATTCGGTTCGGACCTTTTCGTGTTGATCTTGCTTTGAATAGAAATACGCTTTGCATTGTACGCGATTACCAAAAAGATGTAAATGCGCCAGCATAATGTCGTCAAATAGACTAGAATGTCTGGAGGTGCATCATTTTTATTTTTATCTATAGCTTTTTTATTACTGATCTAATTGTTAATACAACAGCTTTACCTAAAAGCTTTCGTTGTCCGATAGGGTACCGTATACTGGAGTGAATAAAGATAAAACCACGAAAATATTTCGACGCTCAATATTAATTTTATATTAGTTGAAAAATCAGTTTTTTGTAGCGTAATAGTAGAATGTTTAAAGTTCACAAGGCAACACTAAATATGCATGACCTTAGCTGCTAAATGTCAAAAAAATCGCATTTCAAACTAACTAACTTCTTGTGGTGGTAAATATTTTAGTGCTAGAAACTTTGCTCTCTTTTATTGTTTGATAATAAAAGAAGATGACTGTGATTTATAAACGTTATTTAGTGTATGGGTATTGATAGTGTATAGAGCGCACATTGTAAACATTTGATTATCTATGTTCTCTTTGTGAGAGTGTATCTGTGTAAAATCCTGGGTGTATGCTTGATGTTACTAAGCTGTCTTCAATGATTAGTGGACTGTTTTTAATATATGCTTTATTACAGTATAATTATAACACATATGATAACGTATGCGTCGCCGGACGGTGTGTGGCGGACTGCCCGCACGCGGCGCTCCCCACTCTCCCCGACGTAACCGGTTGGCGTTAACATACTCCCGGCGTTGAAGATTTGTCTTCAAGAGAACTGATGGGCAAGCAGCAAATGGAATTGAAGGCACGACGGATGACTCCCTTCTTCGTCCTTATGTCAGCAACCCTCGCGACACCGTCATTTCCTGGTACGACGTGCTCTGTCCTTCCAAGAAGCCAAATCAGAGATGGAGTGGTTTTCTCTTTAATGACAACAAGAGCTCCTTCTATAAGTTCTTCTTTAGAGCTATGCCGTTTCCTCTTATTCAGAAGACAGAAGATATACTCGTTCGAAAAGCGTTTCCAAGTGTTGTCGCAAGGTCTCCACGCGTTCAAATCTCTGCATACTGTTTATGTTCCGTGTGGAGATTTCTGGATGCGGCACAGAAGTAAGTGGTCTTCCAATAAGGAAATGTGCGGGAGTAAGAGGCTGAAGGTTAGAGGATCGTCAGAAAGCGGAGTTAAGGAACGAGAGTTCAATGTTGCTTCGATTTGCACTAAGCATGTAGTCATTTGAAGTCAAGTTGAATCAAATCTAAAATACGTACTTCTATGTGTGGCATGTAAGCGTGTATAAAGGAAAAGTATAAGATGTTTTAAAGGCATTAGAAGAACCGACAAAGGTTAGGTCGTTATTAGAAAGATGGTATTCGGTTTACCTCGACGAGCAATAAGGCACCCGTGAGCAGTAGTGAAGGCCTCTTTCGACAAATCAGAGACAGGCTCTAGGTAAACTGCCCTTGTTGATATGTAAAAAAAATGCGAATATAAGAAACTTACATAAATAACCTACATCCCTTGCCTTCGCGGTTGGCTATAAGAATTGGTCATATTATATAACTGTATTTTAGTTTGATTATATTCATATAATTAATAATAAATCTTATTACGTAAGCTCTTTTAAGTTTTGTCAAATATGATGCAATATAAATAATATAAAATATAAATTAATGTTTGAATTACGGTCAATATTAATAAGTAATTATTAATTAATTAATTTCTAGTAAGGAATCAACCTTCTCTGAATTAGACATTGAATGCTAAAGTGAAGAGTCAGAGTGTAGAAACGAAGGCCCTGACCACCATAAATATGATTCGCTTATGATGCTAACTCTAATTCCGAGAGATATAAGTTGGGCAGGATTCTATTCAGAAGGCACGTTTCGCCAGGTATTATCAGCAAAACCTTCCCGTATCTCCGAAACAGCATTCCTAATTAAATGTTTTAAACAAGTGGGAGAAGAATTTATCTAACCCAAAGCTTGTGCTAAATTTCGCTTCTACTAAACACCGGGAAAAGAGACCTAAAGGTCGAAGACCTGTGCAACAGTAGAAAGAATATGTATTTTTTTAAAGTTTAAGTTTTAGACTCGGAATCACCACCAGATAAGAAGTCATCTACGTAATGTTAGTAGTCATGGCGCGCCGCGTGTAGTCATCCGGTGCTTCTTTGGGGAAAGACATAAGACACCGGCTGCATAAAGGTGCGGATGCCGTGCCATAAATTACAGTATTTAAGGCGTAGATGTTGAAGAACTTGTGATGAATTCGATCTGCAAAAAAGTAGCTGAAGCGATCTCGAAGTCGCTAGCAATAAGAATGTGACGAAAAAAAATTTTCAATGCCAGCTGACACTATGAAACCGTGTAAAGCTGTAATTTATTTCAAAGTTTTGCGTAAACGTATATGTTTTTTATTGTCAGGCTGATACAAGACGCCAGATAATAGCGCCAGCCTAACTTTAACGTTTCAAAAACAATAGGGATTTACGTTTCCCTAAATCAATATGTGAAGTGCCAATCACGCTCCAAAAGACGTCTGCTCCAACAAGTATGTCGATGGACGAAGGGACGCAAAAAGACGGATCGGCTAAACGAATACCAGACGGCAAAGGTATATCCTGTGCCTTTATGTTTGTACTAGGCACTAAAGAAATTATTTTCGGCAAGACTAAACAATCAATGTCCATATTAAAGTCACCAGTATAAGATGCTATACGAAGAACACAAGACCTGGTTGTTTTACACATTTGACTGTTGATGACTGTTACGTTAGAATATATATCTAAGTTTCGAATAATTAAGGCGGCACTTCCATGAAGAGAAGTCCGTAAATAGTGAAACTTATTTATTTCGTCATTACGTTTCTCATTATGTATGAGAGAAACATAAATATCCTTAAATTCTAACCAATCCTTATAGCCGCCGCTAAAGTGGGGTAAATTAATTTTAGGAAGTCTAATATTGTTTTGTCTACTATTCTGAACTACTAGAGTAGGGATGTCACCTGAGCCTACCTCTGATGCAGAATCAGACTGCTGTGACAGCTTGCGAGTAACAGCGATCAAATTGCGCGCTGCAGCGATTTGACTGTAGTACTGGCTTTCAAACTGCTCCCGGTCTGCATACAGCTCTTCAGGTGTATCCGAGATGATCTCCAACTCACTCTAGAATTCATCATAAGCAGAATATGTTCTTAATTCAAGCTCTAACAGCTGAGTGTCGCTAAGATGTTCGTATGATTTAGCGTTTGCGAGAAAAGAAGTGAAATGCGTAAGCTTTGCTTTAATGGAAACCCGTTTTTTAACAAGTTCCTTTATCTTTGCTTCATTTGCCATTTTTAAAGAGAAAATAAGCTTTAAAAATGAAAGAAATAGTGTCCTAAGAAAGAAAAGATGTAAGGGAAGAAAGAAAGATAAACTTGAAATATGTGCAGTGAAGTTAAATTCCAGACTAAATACAAGTTTTATAAGTGATATAGTAAGCTACGCTATTAATGACTTCAAAGAATGCACGTAGCGATAATCTAACTATATAGATATACGTATAAGATACCTTTACGCGTTGTTCACAAAAACTCGGTGATGTCTTTATGCAGCTAAAAGGAAAGATTAACTTAAAATGTACCAATATGCAACAATGTATCAGGCATGAGTCACCTAAGTAGATAAGAAACGCAGCTATGCGTATTGGTGATACATGTATAACGCAAATGCATTAGCAATAATGAAGGTAACGAATGATTTTTAATTTACAATAAGATTACTATTGAATGATTGAATTACGATAAAATAATAATTAATTAATCGATTATATGAATAACTTGGATAATAATGAATAATAAGGAATGATAATGTGAGGAATAAGGTTTAGAAGATCTCACTTATCTTTTAAGATTTGCCGTCCGCCTCCGGTCACGTACGCAGTGGGTCCAAAGTTCAAGGGATGTTCACTAGGCTTTCACGTCACAATAATTATTTAATTTATAGGTCTTCTTGGTTCTTAAGAGGTGAGATGGACCATATGTAAAATCCTGGGTGTATGCTTGATGTTACTAAGCTGTCTTCAATGATTAGTGGACTGTTTTTAATATATGCTTTATTACAATATAATTATAACACATATGATAATGTATGCGTCGCCGGACGGTGTGTGGCGGACTGCCCGCACGCGGCGCTCCCCACTCTCCCCGACGTAACCGGTTGGCGTTAACAATCTGTCATTGTCTGACTGTGTGTCACAAACTGTCAATATACATCGTCTCAGTAAAAACGTTTCTACTTTTTTTCCAAAAATCCAAGATAATCCAGACAAAACATAATCCACAACCTTTTTTATTTAATAACACTAACAGCAAATTAGGAATGAGTCTTTAGTTGAAACAGCTAAGCAATTTAATATAAGTAAGTCGGTTTTGCACAGACATGTAACAAAAACAATGAGATCTCAAGGTGGACAAAGAGGTCTAAGTCAAGAAGCAGAAAAATACATAATAAAATAGATTAATATTGATTCAGAGTTCAGAGTGGGTATCCGCTTGATTCTTATGACTTAGGCATAATAATAAAGGGATATTTCGAGCGAATTGGCATAAATATAAAAAAAATATCACATAACTTACCTGGTGTGAATTATACTGAGAGTTTTTTAACCCTTAAATGGACAATGTTGTTTTTAAACAACATACTAAACATCACAGATAAAATTGACCTTATTTTAATTTTTTGTTAATTTTGACAACTAGTTCTTATTTCTGAACGAATTTTGTACTTTGTTTAATCTTGGCACTATCCAATTTTTTTATGCATTGAAAATAAGTTAATGTCAAATTTCACTTTGAAGAAAACTTTTTTGGTGGCGCGAAACTAAGTTTTGTAGCTGTGTTCGGACTTTGATAAAATATAATGTAAGTATATAACATATTTTTATTTGCTTGATTATATCTTCAATTACATGTTCATGTTGTAAAACATTGAAAATCACTTGATGCTACTGTCGAATTAGGCGAAATCTGGTATGTTGTAGGAAAACTACAATGCGCATTGCCTGCTAAATACATGCATGTTTGGTGAAGGATTTTTATTTTGCTTTTCAGCATACCGCGATTACTAGAAAGCGAAATTACAAAGTATTTAGAAACTCTTGAAGATTCAGAAGATGGCTTAGACGGGTCAGACTCCGAAGTAGAGGATGAAGGTCACTATTATCAAACAGCTCGAGATGTTCTTCGAGACCTTGAAAATAGTGATGAAGGTGAGAATGCCCAGTCTGATGAAGTGGATGCTGATCCTCCTCTCGTAATCGACAACGATGAAAATATGCCAGACCCTCCTATTTTGGAAGCCGAAGAAGCAGCACCCCAGAGTAGATCACAAGGGATTTCTAAACGACCTCTGGTTTTGGCGAAAACGGAATCTTGTTACTGCTGAAGACAGCCTTATTTTTAGGGGAGAAACTCAGATAACGGAAGTATTGATGTCTTGTAACACGCCGTATGATTTTTTTCATTTTATTTTACATCAGATCTAAAAAAGTAAATTGTAGAACAAAGTAACTTATACGCAGCCCAGAAATAAATCTCCAATCCTGAAATTATAAATGAAAATATCCTAAATAAATTCCTAGGCATTCTGATTTACACCTCAGTTATAAAATTTCCAAACACCAGGGCTTACTGGAGTGAAAAATTTGGTTATGAGAGAGAGTTGCTATTCCATGCCCCAAAGTCATCAAGGAGTACAATGCCCACATGGGAGGCGTGGACTTATTAGATTCATTTATATGTCGTTATCACATCACAATGAAGAGCCGCAAATGGACCATGCGCTTATTTTATCATTTCCTGGACCTCGTAATTATAAATTCATGGGTTATGTTCAAGAAGGTAAATAATATAAAAGGAAATGATCAACTTCTCAATTTGGGTACATTCAGACTAGAACTTGCTGAAACCCTCTGCAAATTGGGTTTACCTGCAAATGGCGCTAAACGTGGTCGACCTAGTGGGAGCACAATACAAAGAGAACTTGTAATGAAGAAGTTCCTTCCTTCAATCAATTCCTTTGAAAGAGGTCAGATTGGATCAGACATGTCATTGGGCAGTTTGGCTGGATAAGCAGCAGAGGTGCAAATTCCCAAAATGTTCAGGCTTTACATTCAAAATGTGCCAAAAATGTTGTGTATCTATATGTGATATGAAAAAAAGCAATTGTTTTTATAAATATCATAATGAAGAATAAATAAATATATTTCAAAAACAATATCCACTCTTATTTTACCCACACTTGCAAAATCTCAATGAATGCGCAATGTAGTTTATAAACAACACTCACATTATTGCAAAAAAAGTATAATAAATTCATACCTAGATTTTTTTTCTCATTTTTCCTAGACAGTAATACATGTCTATTACACAAATATATTTTTTTAAAACGTGAAACAAAAATCGTCCATTTAAGGGTTAAAGCGTCACCACCAAGAAATTTCACTAAGAATAAGCCAAAACAACAAAAGATCTAGGGCTGCAGTATCACCATAAATTATAGAAGATTATTTTATACATGGGTGTACCTTTGGGTAACATCGTAAATTACTTATCTTATTATAACTTAGTAGATGACCCTGGAAAAAAGAAAGTTTTAACTAAAACAGGCGTCAAATACGCTGAAAGGGTTATAAACCACACGAAGTCTTCGACGTCACTTATGTTGACTATATCTGCTGATGTTAGATTACTACTAATACTTGGACTGCAAATGGCCCCCCTAATTATCGTTATGACCGCACTTATTCAGGCTGGTTTGACGGCAATACGTTTGAGGATTGGGTGCAAACCGTGGCTCTTCCATAATTCAACAATAAAACTGAAAAAAAATGTTGATAGGAGACAACCTTTCTTCACACCTGTCATTAGATATCATAAAAAAATTCATGAACAGGATCTACACTTTGTGTTTCTTCCATCAAACTCAACCTACACACAATACAGCCGCGAGACGTAGCCTTTTTTAGGCCATGAAAATTGCTTGGCGTGATATTTTTTTCACATTGCAAAAAACTGAAAAACGCGTACTGCCCACAATATCCAAGAAGCGAAACGCATTTGTAGCACCTTCAGTGTTACAAAAGTCCATAGGCGATGGTAATCGCATTCCATCAAGTGGGCCGTCTGCTTGTCTGCTGAGCTCCTGCAAATTAAAAAATTACTTAAGATGTTAGAAAAAATGGATCCAAATATTTAAAAAAAAAAATTAGCCGGATTTATGAAAGCAGGAATAAGTTCTCTGAATAAAGAAACAGTACTTAATAGACTGCCAGGAAATCATACAAGACACAAATTTAGTACGGAAGAAAAATAAGTAATTGATGAGTGTAAATTTTGTTATCATTAAAAGAAATGCGATATGGATCGCAAAGTACTAAAACTACTAATAAATAGAAAAAATAACGTTATTCCCGGGAAAGAGTGGAAGACAGTGACTACATAGATACCGATATTTCAAGCGCGTATGCAGTATCGGATATTGAACCAAATCAACCATCAAAAAAAATAAAAGAGACCTAAATAAAAGCACCAATAAAAACCCAACATATACAGAAAAAGAAAACCAAATAACACAAGTAAAAAATTTAAATAATAAAGGAAAAGGAAATACTGCAAAAAAATTTAAACCACTAAAAGAAATAATCGAAAAAGTAATAGAAAAAAACTTATTAAAAGAACAATAAAATTTAAATTTTGATCTTATTGACATTCGTAAGGTGCCTGTTATATAGGCTAAGATCCCGCTATACAACGACCTTCACCAAGATGTTTATTTGATGAAACCTATTTTATATTACAGGTAGGGAAAATGGCATAGTTTTACTTACTTTCCCCCCACATTGCACTCACAAGTTACAACCAATGGATCGTGCCATCTTTGAACCGAGCTTGTGATAATTGGATGCGCTCAAATGCTGGAAAGTTATGACCGTCTATGATATTCCATCCATAACAAAATCTGCATTTGATGTGGCGATCACTGCAAGGAATATCAGTGCTGGTTTTGCTGCAACAGGAACTTGGCCGGTTAATGCAGATATTTTTGGGGAGGACATCTTTTTGCTTAGTCAAGTAACTGATCGAATTTTGCTGAATACAGAACCGCACCAATCATTAACTGTTCCAGAAATTACGGAAAATCTAGAAGAAAGCATCTTTACACCAAATCCAACTATCGATACAACTGAAAAAGAAAACAATGCTGTCAATGAAAAAGAAAACAATGCTGTCAAAGAAAATAATATATAAGTAAGAACCATTAATTCAAATCTGCCTACAGATCTGATCATGACATCTTCCAGCACTCCAGCTATTTTGAGCAATATGACTGAACAGCCCATTGCATCCGTGTCTATAGCCTTAACTCCTCCTTCCACTACTTCTCGCGCTACTTTGTTTTCGCCAGAATCAGTAAGCTCATTGCCTAAAGCTCCACCAAGGAAAAGGAACCAATCAAGTAGACGATACAGATACCAATTCATGAGAATCAAATAAATGAGACAAGTCTTTCTGAATCTATACAAAACATATCCAGAAGGATAGAGAACATTCAGCAGGCGAGTGGAGAACCTGATGACATCAAAGACTACAATTTCATTTCATGCCGTTCATCACTACGTGGCCATTTACCGTGTGGCCGCTGGAGGGCTCGCGTTTGGTGCGTGGTTATGGCTGCGGTCACTGCGCCGCCGCACTACCAATTCTCCGACGATCCCTGTGCAAAATAGTGTAGTGGAAAATAATCAGGTGGATAATTTTAGTGAAAGACGTCAGCAACCATGTCATCGTGGTTGCTCGACAGTGTTAATTAAGTGTAGATTTAGTGACCCGAACCAATAATGTCGGTCTCACATTGTAATATCATTTACTAATCTAGTTTTATTCAATATATATGTCATATATAGCATTCACGTATTAGTTCATTCTTCTCGCCCCTGGGAGTATGTACAGTGTAACCGCACAGGTTAGTTATGACTTCCGCGGACGAGTCGAATCAGTTCACGACCCTCACGCGCCGATGACACTAATGTAATTTTAAACTCCAAAAAACTCATTGACTATCAAGTTATCTTTCATTTATTACGGTGTTGAGAATCACCCAACAGATAATATCCTGAAGAGCACCCCACGCTTTTTTTACAATACAATAATTTTTTCTTACACTATTTTTAATTTAAATTTATTTTCTATCTTTTAGTTGGATTTTCTATAGATACGTATTATTTCAGGTTTTTTTTTGACTATTATTTATTTTTCATTTTTTAGTGATTATTTAGCGATTTAATTCCCTTCTCCGTGGAAACTTTGAAAAAAGAATTAAACACACTCTTATGTTAAAATTGAACGTTATGTAAAAATAAGCTTTTTTAAAAAGGTTTTTAAATACAAGGTTTTGAGATCCTGCATATCATGTAGCAGCAGAGTACTAGCCAAGACAAGTAAAACGGGTCCAAACACGACGGGTCTATCTTATTTAGTACAGGAGTTCCTATGGCCACCTTCCGACTCCATCATCAGAACAGCGCCATGGTACCATATTATTGTATTGTCACGCGATATACACATACGTGCAAAATTTCAGCTCAATCGGAAACCGTTAAGTTCATCAAATTTAACTTGAAAGATTCCGTTACATACTAACATACATACGTAGGAAGCTAATAAAAGCGTATTAAAAACACTTCACGCGTGATGATCCTGCTAGAAACCAAACCGCGCGCTAGGTTTATAGCTCGAAGGACCAAATTATGTAGGGTGTTTTCCTACATAGGATGTAAATAGATTTTAGGATATTTATAGTTTATTGCTAAATTATGGTAATGAAAATAATGGTGCTTATGCTTATGCTCTAAGATCAATGGCTGATTTGCCGACTGACCGAGTACGATGCTAAATGAGAACTGATGTGAATATGTTAAATATAACGTGTCGGCATAAACCGCGGACACGGCAATGTACGACTGTTGCTAGCCCGTACACCAAGGCGTAAAATGTTAATTTTAGTAGCAGTTGGTGTAGAGGAGGAATTCCATAATTTTAGAAACAATTGATAACGATAGAGCGATTGTATATTCATTTCAGATCATGTATGTAATGTAAATACTCATTTGGATCCAGATACCTTCAAACTTGGCAGGATTTCCGTCAATAAATCTTCACTGACGATTTATCTAGACGAAATCTAAGTTGAAATTCATACGAGTCCAATATTGAGAAATAGTCTATTCTTTGTTTATAGTTTCTGCCGCGATTAGAATCACTGGACTCACTTTTGCTAGATAAAAATTAAATTATTTATTATTATTCTATATTTAGACGTAACAGAGGACTGCCGGCCGGCCCAAACGCCGGTATCCACATATCGTGCAAGCACGCGTAAACAACACAAAATAGCTTTTTATCACTACTTCTGAGATAAAACTATTGTGTACACTATCACCACTACAATGCGAGGATGAAGACGACGGGCGCGCGCGGGCGTGGGCGCACGAAGCTGGCGTCAACTTCGAAGCGGAATATCCCTATACGTCATCGCTGGAACTCTGCGGCAACGACGCGGCGATCGCTAAGCAGCGACGATGGCTGATAACGGCCTGAGTTCTCCGCGAGGGACACCTCTATATCTCGAGATCACGATAAGAGGTTCAGTGGTACTCACAAGATCTCTAGGCAAGCGTTTCCGGATCCTTTTGTGAAGTAAACCATATATCATGTCTAATCTCTGGTAGCAGGGATAACTTTACAAATAAAGCTCGTAAGCGTACTATAAATACATCGTTCCAAGCCTTGCTGGTAACAAAGACATCTAGGAATATTTTATACGCTGAACTTGGTACTCCATACATTGAACTTATGCGTCAGACGGCGTCCACCCACGATACGACATCATTTCTTATCCCACGACACCATACGGCTGCGTTACCGTGAAGTAATATGGTCGTTTCGTAGTTCGTAGTTTAGAAATTGGGTAAACACATATGTCACTGCCGGTGTCAATTAAAAAACTTGTATTAGTAATACGATCGACGACAAAAAGGCGACCTTTGTTTGGGCTTTGGCAGTCGTTCGTCGCCATCACTGATTGGCGATGCGATCGCATTTCCCGGCTGATAGTCGCAGGGTTTCATGCACCTTCGCGCTTTAGGTCCATATTTGGAGTAATACCAGCAAATGGGAAACTTCCTGTAGCTAGACACTGATCGGCGTGAAGTGGAACGGCTGCGTTGTCCTCTTCCTCGGCGCTCGGTTGATCGCGAACGGTGTTGCGCTTGTGTAGTTAATGCACTTATTTGTCGCGTTAGTTCCGCTACCTGGCGCGTCAATTCATGTAGAATGTAGGGCAGTATAGATATAGGTAGACGGCTCACCCGTATGGTTTTCACAAATTCCGGTGGCACTTCCGGTCCTGCTAAGTGTTGTAAGTGGCGTAAGAATTCTGACAGCTTCCTTGTTCCTATGTTGAAATAAACCTCCGTCATTTCAACAAGAACCTTTTTAATAGAGTCTTCTATATTTAAATTGTATTATAATATAGTAGTGTTCTGTATTATTTCCCGGTCCATAACCAACAGGTTATGGGCCCAGGACGGATTACGCGCAGGCAATAAATATGCGTAAAGAAAGCCAAAATATAATTATTTAAAGTGTCTTCGCAATCACTACGCACGAAACAATGGCTAGCGGCAGTGGAGTCTCGTCAGTTCCTGTGGAAAAACTGAGTGGTATCAATGACTACCACAACTGGAAGTTTACGTTGCGCATGGTACTCATCCATGAGGAATTATGGGAGTGCGTTCAGTTAAAGGAAGTGAAAGACGAGAAGAAGGACCTAAAAGCTCTTGCGAAGATTTGCTTATCGGTACATAGCTCGGTATATAGCCATGTACGCAACGCAAAGACCGCACATGAAGCTTGGAATAATTTAGAACAAGCATTCCATGGCAAGAGATTGTGCAGAAGACTGAGCTTATTGAGAAGTCTCTTTAGTATAAAGAGGAATGAGCACGATTGCATGGACGCATATTTGTCCAAAATCACCTAAGTTGTGCAACAGCTGGACGAAATCGGATCAACTTTGGAGGATGATTTTGTTGCTGTCATCATATTAAGTGGGTTGCCATCCGATTATGACCCCTTAATAATGACATTAGAAAATAGTAACATGAAGTTGTCAAGCGAGTTGGTGAAGTCGAGGTTGCTGCAAGAAGAACAACGTCGCGCAGGCAGTAGTGAAACGGTGACGGCTATGGTTGCTAAGAAAACGGTTGTTTGTTATAAATGTCATAAGAGAGGACACGTACAGAAAAATTGTCCACAAAATGTCTCGAAACAACAACACAAAAATAAGAAAGCGTGCCAAGGAAAGCCTACAAGCAAAGGCATGTTGACGGCAATGTCAGTAGCTCTGAACAGGAATACTTGGTATGTGGACTCGGGAGGAACGTCACACATGACGAATAACAAAGATTTTTATATAAGTTTCCTGTCTATTGAACCACTGCCAGTGAATGTGTGTGTGAAACAGTGATAAACTTTTGGCAATCGGTGTTGGTAAAGTAAAATTTAAATTACAATCTGGTGAAAAGACGATAAGTCATGTATTTTATGTACCTAGTTTAGTAGGAAGCCTGTGGTCTGTGAGTGCATTAAGGCTTTAATATAAAATTTTATAAGAAAGGCTGTATAATTCTTAGTGGTAGAACGGTCATAGCTACGGCTACCCATATAAATAGTGTCTATCAGCTTGATATTTGTAGTACTTTTACATGTCTATGTCGTTAAGAACATTACTTTTTAGACTAAGACATTGAGCTGAGTATAGAGAGTACACTATAGATATTGTCAAGATGAGATTTTACATATTGTATGTCAACAGGTACTACTACTAACGGCTAAAGATAATCGTTTATCAATTGATAGAGTCCAGGGGATTGAAATGGATACCAGGATTGCTGGAAATTTTTTGAATACTGGTCGTGTCACCGTCACCGAGGGTGTTGTGAAAAATGTGAGGAAGTGTACCGCTAAGCTGTAACAAATATGATTTCAAACTAAGTACGAGTATGAGTTTATTTAAGGTGCAGAGGTTGCAGCTAAATTAAATTCGTCATAACAATGTTTAACATGTCG
This sequence comes from Dendrolimus punctatus, assembly GCA_012273795.1. Classification (NCBI taxonomy): domain Eukaryota; kingdom Metazoa; phylum Arthropoda; class Insecta; order Lepidoptera; family Lasiocampidae; genus Dendrolimus; species Dendrolimus punctatus. The sequence continues at coordinate 1,685,276 of CM022546.1, read as the reverse complement.
GCAATTGATGAGAAGTGACTGTTATTACTGTGTATTTTAACTACTCTGGGCCTTTCCATACAGAGGACAGTACTTTTCTGAGTCTGAGGTGATTTTTAAGATATACTTACCATGTCACCAAATTTATACTTAACAAGGCGTGTTGTTTGATCGTTATAGGGCTAAATTTCTTTTGGATTTATTTATGTTTTCGAGGACTTAATCGCGGATTAGTTTCTTTGTAATTTTAATCTTTGATTAAATATATTCGTGGTACCAGTTGGATTAAGTTCGTAGATAGAATCTGGAAGGTAAGGCTAGTCCGATAAATAATTCATATAGGGTGAATGTTTTAGGAGTGTGGACGTTAGTATTATTTGCTTATAGGCAATATTTTTATAGCCTAGTTTGTTGTTGTTTGTTCATATTATTATCAGAGTTCGTCTAATTATGTAACATACTTCAGTTTGCCGTTCCTTGTGACACTAAGAAATTCGTTCCTTATTATAGTTAAATTCTTCTTGGGTGGAAAAATAGCCTTCAAACTTTTTATTACGTTGTTTAAATTCTCAGAATCTGACACGTTAAATGAATTTAACGTTTCTAATATTTTTTCACCAATGAAGTTAATCAATATATTGATTTTTCTTTTGTCTCAGGCCTCATCTTATCCATTTGCCGTAAGGTATATCTTGAAAGGTTACCTGAGAACTCCTATGTCGGTAGCAATGGAAGATAACTGAACTCACCTGAAACCATGTTATTTTGTGGATTTATTGTATTTTATTTTAATATTTATTTATTAATAAATACACATCTTTGCATTTAACTTTTATTTGAATCTTCTTACTTATACAAATTTACATTAAAACGAATAAATGAGGACGCGCTAGTGATGCGCACTCACGGGATACACTATAGATAGTGTTGGAACTCGACACCCATAAACAGGCCACATAATATTTCGTTAAAGAGAAAGCTCGACTTTGTCCTCAGCCCATTTATCCCCACCGCCACCAGTCTTCGAAACTGTAGTTAAAATTTAAACTCAGTGGCTGTGTTTTCATTTTGCAAATTTAGTTTTTACAACATGCAGCTGTGCGGTCTTTATCGGTATGTAACAATAATTATAATTAATAATTGTGAATTAAATAATCGCAAGCATTTATTTCGTGTTTTCCACTAAACTTAGATTCTATGCCAGTGGGAATTGACCCTAAATAGTGATTGGTGTCCAAATCATCCAAATAAGTATTTAAATATCTTGTCTAATTGTGTATGTATATATATATATATATATATATATATATATATATATATATATATAATATATATACTATGTAGTATATATTATTACTAACAGGTGTCCGCGAGAAGGTATACTACTTTGTTTTGCCGCCATTTTGGTAAACATTAGTCTTGACAGTTCATATTTAGCAGTCGAGAAGTAGGCATGTGGAAAATTTATTATGGAAAAATATTCGATAAACCAACGTGTTTTAATCGTTAAAACATCAATGGAATTACTGCGAGACCTCTTTCCAAAACTAGTTATTGCAAGAAATTATGATGTTGATTGGCCTCCACGGTCGCCTGATTTGACTGCTCCGGACTTCTTTTTGTGGGGATATCTGAAAAGCAAGGTTTAAACAAACAAACCAGAAACGCTTGAACAACTCAAATAAAATATTCGTGATGAAATTAATGAAATGCCGCGTGAAATATGTGAGAATGTAATGAAAAATGTGCTCAAAAAGGCTCGCATTTATGAGGCTAACAGAGGCGGACATTTATATGATATTGTATTCCATACATAATTGTCGACATTAAATAAAACATTTATCAATATAAGATCCGTTTTCTTTCATTTAATCAAAAATTATAGACATAAAGTAGTATACCTTACCGGCGGACACCATGTATTTTTTATGTATGTAACTATTGGAGCTTTTTTCTACAGCACCTGCATCACCATATTAATTAAGAATTTCCTTTAACTTGGTTGCCTAGAAAGTATTACAATACTTTCTACTCTGTTAATATCTACATGCCGATTTATAGTAGAATTATTTTCTCCGTGCAGTTTGGGTCATAAATCGGCTCGGCTAGGGCGGTGAGCATGTTACGCAGGCACAACGCCATTATCGATAAAAACAAATGAGTCCTCGAATGCAGGTGCACGGCGGCGGGGCGGTATACAAAGGGTGGTGAGACATTGTTATGTTATGAGTCATTTGTTGTACCTATTTGCAAATTACAGTACATATGTCGAGGAGAAATGTGTTTTTGTGCATTCGCTCTCTGAATTTCTTTAGTGACACAATGGCTACTCCTTTGTTTTGTACCAAAACGGCAGAATTTATTCAAAATAATATTTTGCCTGTTGGCACCAATATACCAGCACAAGCACGTGTTGTTATCAACAATGTTTTAAAATTTTTCGTTTCCATAGATGTTAGAGATGTGCCATCGTTTTGATTTAACTTGACATATTGGTAACGACTACTTAAATAACTGTAAAACCACCTAATAGCCTCTTTGTCAAAGCCATAATAACTTAATTTACTTATTAATAAATCTATGTTTATGGAGTCAAAAGCTCTTGAAAAATCAAGCAGGACAAGAATTGTGCACAATCCAACATCTCGAGCGCAAAGAATGTTGTCGGTGACATCTAGTAAAGCTGTAGTAGTGCCACGTTTTTTCCTGAAACCCGACAAACTCTGGTAGAATATTATGGTTTTCTAAAAATTCGGTTAACTGTGTACGTCCTCGGCATTGAGGACGCCTCTGAGTCGCTCAGCGAGCGCGTCTGCCTTGGGACCGCTATCGGCGCCCGGCAGAATGAGCATTCGCGCTCCCGTGCGAGCCGTTTTAATTCTGACGCCGCCCTCAACGCCGAGGTCGGCGAGTCGGATCCTGGCCTCGCCATGGACAGGAGGCTCGGAGGAGGAGGAGGACACGCCTCGGTCTTTTGCGGCTGACAAGAGTGTCAGGACCACAGCTGAGGACCTTGGCGGTCTGAGTCGTGGAGCCTTCCTGTCCGGCTTTTTTCTAGCTGCAGGCTTGGACCGGGGAGGAGGAGGTGGTAGGGGGGGCGCCTGGGTTTCGTTGACGGTGCCTTGTCGCCTCCTCTTCTTGCCACCTCTTTTCCTTTTCCTTTTCGTCTCCGCTTCCTTCTCTGCTTGGGCGTTCGCCGGTCCGGCTTGGGGAGCTCCTCCCCGCTGCCTCGCACGGATGGTCTGCGCTGAGGCGGCAGCTGCGGCCGGTTGAATGCCAGTCGACGGTGGTGGGGCGGTCGCCTTTGGGCCGCCTCTCCTCCTGACTACTGTCGACCAGCCCTCTTCTGCTGCGGGTGCAGCTGGGGGAGGGGATATCGGCCGGGCCAGTTCCCAATGAGCAAGACGAGGGGGGGCTACCAACGCTGAGGACCAGGCAGTTGGGGATTGGCTCTGCAGCGGTGTTGAGGGCCTAGCGCGAGGGGCAGAATGTCGTTTCTGCGTTTGATGGTGGTGGGGCCACTGGTGTAGGGGGTGCTCGAGGCCGGGTGACCTCTTCTTGGAGGCTCCTTAGCTCTCTTCGGAGGTCGGCGATCTCTGCCTCCATGCGGCCATTAGCCGCACGGAGCAGGGCGTCCTCCTCCGAGTTAGTGCGGGTAAGGAGCTCCTCCGAAGCCTTCTGTATGGAGGTCACCGCTTCCTTAAGGGCCCTCTGTAGTGTGCCCTTAAGGCCCTTTGAAACTTTCGCCACATTGGCCACCACCGCCAAAGACTCCGAGATCTGTTTTTGGAGGCCCTCTGCGTGCACAGCACGAGCCTCAAAATGAGGTCGGGAGAGGTTGGGTCCACGAGATTCTCTGCTCTTGGCCGTGTGGCCCTCGTGGCCACCATGGTCGTCGCCCTCTCCGCGACCTCTTTCTCCAGCTCTAGTTCTAGCTGTGCCCGCTGGGCCTCCACCAACTTTTGCTTAGCGGCCGCTAGGCCCACATATTCGCCCGTTGTAGGGGGACGGCCTCTGCCCTTTCTGGCGTCTAGCCTAGAGGGCCTCCCGGAGGCCGTCCCCTCATTGTCCTCTGATGAGCACGGATGAGCACGGTGATGACGAGGGGCTGGTAGCTATCGGCAGGTACTCCCGCAACCGCGGATCGCGGGAGGTTCCGGAGACCTGGCTGCTCCCCTCGTCGTCCGTAGTTGTCGTAGGCGGGGCACGGTCCTTGTGGTTGGAGCCTTGGGCGGGGGCTTGACGGGGACCGTCCTCTGCTCTCCCTCCGATTGGCTCGAGACCACGCCCCTCTCCAATGGCTGCGACCGCTCGCCTGAGCGGGAGCCAGTAGGGGGTGGCTCATCTCCAGCACTGGTGCTCGGCTCCTCCGGTTGCGCAAAGAGCGCAGAAGCTATGCGGCTATAATAGCTCGCACTTGTGGTTGCGCTCTTGGGTACTCCGCCCTCTCAGGCCCTTTCAAGTTGTATTTTTCCTTAACGGATCTCTCCTGCACGAGGTACTCCGCCCTTCTCGGGACCTTTCGTGTCATGTTTGCCCTTTACGGGCTCTCTCTCTCCAACAACAACTCCGCCCTTCTCAGGCACTTCGCCTGGTTTTTGGGTTTAGTACTTTTCATCTTGTTCCCACGAGTATTCTACGTTGTATGGATGAAATGGGTGTGGTCCGCAGTAACGGCTGGGTTTACCCCCCCGACCTCAAAGCCTCTCGCCCTGCGCCGCAGCTTAGGCATTAGGGGTTTTTTTTTGAGGTGCTCATCCTCTTGGGCCAGCCACTGAAGGCAAGCTCCGCGGTCCCGTGTGGCCGCGAGACGTGACCACAGACACCACACGGGGAAACGCTCGGCGGTAGCGCCCAGTAACGAGACTCTTGTCCCACCACTGGGCCCGCCGCCACTGTCCTCGTTGCAGCGCGCTTAGCACGCGCACTTCTAACCTGCCAGCGGAGCAACTTGCTTCCACGCTTCAGGACCTCGCCGAACAACTTCCGATTCTGAAGAACGGCACTTCTTCTTTAAGGATGGGAAGGGTGTTTGGGGAGGAGGTTTGGAAGGAGGGGAAGGCATTAGGATTTGGAGAGTGATAGGTGACACCACTGTCACGGAGTGAAGGGGGGAATGTGACAGTGGCCGCTCGGGCCCCGGGGACGCATCCCCTTGTACCGCTTCGTGGACGGAGTAGAGTCCAGGGCGGCACCCCCTGGGGGGAACTGTGTACAAACTACTTTTTCCAGAACTTTTAAGAGGCAAGGTAAAATACTGATGGGTCTTAGATCTTTTAAATCAGAAGGATTTAAGATTTTAGGTAAAGGACGAATAACTGCACGCTTCCAAGCATCCGGGAATGATAAAGTCTTAATAGATACATTTACAATAGAGAGTATAATATTCAGGCTGACAGGCAGAGTCATCAAGAGCTTGTGTAAATTTACTTCATCGCAGCCTTCCGCATTTGACCAAGACTACGAATGATTTTTTGTAATGCGTCTAGTTTTATTGGATGTATATGAAAAAATAGCATCACTGAACTTGTTAGATTCATAATAAATCGACATAGGCAAATTAACGCCACAGGTACCAGGCACATCCAAAAAATGCTTGTTTATGGCATCAGCATCATTTAAAGTCATTGGCAAGTCTGTACCTTTTTTTGGTAAGAGGGTATTTTTGAGACATTTCCACAAACTTTTTGGATCATTCATTTTGTTTGTAATATTATGTCTAAAAAACGCTGATTTTTCGAAAAAAAGGGCTTTATTAACTAATAGTTTTAAAGATTTATAGTACTCTTTTTTACTTGGTACTCTGTATTTCTGGTAATCTGTTGCAGCTTTATCGCGTAATCTCATCATTAATTTAATTGTATCTGTAAACCAGGGAGGGGAGTGGTCTTTAATTAGAACTTTCTTAACAGGGGCATGAAAATCAAATAAATTTATGACATTTTGATTAAGAGCGTTAACCATCTCATTGACATTATCAAACTTCGATATACTATCCCATCCTATAGACTGTAAATCTCTGTTAAAGCTATCCAAGCATATATTTTTTAAAGGACGGTATAAAATGGTGAGAGGTGAGGGTTTACTTCGCTTTATATTAAAAGTACAGCTTACAAGACAGTGCCCATAGAGAGTTCCCACAAGTTCTAATGATACTGTTTTAGCGTGCAAGTCAGTACATACGACATCAATTATGGTTACAGATGTTGCAGTAAAATAAATAATAAACAAATAATAATAATAATAAATAAATTTTTATTGAACTAAAAAAAATGTTACAAATTATACTTGCAGTTTCAATGATACTTAAATTAAACTAAACCTTAGAAACATAAATAACTACATTATAATGACAATATCAAAATTATAAGTAAGTATTTAAATCGACATTAATAATTTTGAACCTGTTCTTTATATTGCCCGAGTTGTTGAAAGTAGCGCTGTCTTCCTAGCTAGGTTATAAAATAACCTGTGTTAAGGAGAAACAGCATACTAAACTTCTGAGTTTAGTATGCTGTTTCTAGGATGATACTGAACGGGGGGACGGTTAGTCAAAATGTTAAAGTCCAAGTTTTATGTTATGTATGTATGTGATGTGATAGTAGTAAGTTATGTATTTATATTATGCATGTATTGGTTTGTGTATATTCTGTGGTATGTTGGTTTATGTATATTCTGTGGTATGTTGTGTGTATGGTACATTATATTATATTATTTTACTAGTGTTATTCTAATAATTTTTCTGTGTCGTCATAATTACTGTTTTGGAAGAAATGTTCGTAGTGATTTTTTGCATTTTGCATAGATTAAGTCATAGATTGGACATTTAGCATTAATTCGATTGTAAAGTGCAGGACCAAGATAAAAATAGAACATTTTAACGAATGAGAAGTTTATATTAGGTAATACACAAATTATGTCTTTGCGACGCTTGTAGATAATTTTAAAAGGTGTTTGTTGATGTTGCAATAGGACCGTATGAAGAATAAATAACTGGCGTACGTTCAAATCATTACAAACTTCTAATAGTTCGGTAGTTGGAAACAAAATTGGACGAAAAGTAGCCACTTTTAGAATTGCTCTGTGAGCTATTTCGAGAGGTTTCATATATGTTTCGGAAGCTCCACCCCAACAGGATATACAGTAAATTATGATCGATTGACATAAAGCATAATAAACATTGCGAATTATATGAGGATTAGCAACATGTCTAAGAGTTTTAAAAATATATACAAGTTTACGAACTCTACTAGTAAGGGACTCAATATGAAGTTTGATATTTAAATTTTTATCCAAAAGAATGCCTAAGTACTTAATATGGTCTACAGAGTTTAAATTAGGGCATTTGCAGACAGAAGATAAGGAAGAGGAACAGTTGTGCGCTTTCAAGATAAATGGTATTATAGGTTGTGAAACAGAGCTTATTGAAAAAGTAATAAATTTTGTTTTAGATGTATTAAAGGTTAGAAAATTTGAAGATAACCAATTCTGTGTCATATTAAAACCAAAATGTGTCGGTGATGTAATTATTTGTGATATATTAAAACATGTCAAAAAGGTAGCTAATTTTTCAGTCTTTTGACCTAACTTCTTAGCATAATTAATATTTAAGTCACCTAGTAAAATTAATTTATCATACCTATTATGGTAATTTATCGAGTCAGTGATAGCATCAAAAAAGATATCAACGTTAAGCCAAGGCGGCCGGTACGCTGTGCCAATCAACAACTTTACCCCATTGAGAGCCATAGTAATCCACATTTGTTCTATTATAGACTTGTGACGCGGATCCACAGGATGTTGCCAAAGTCGCACGTTAACATCACGTTTAATGTAGAACCCAACACCGCCTCCTCTGGATCGGATTTCAGGCGGCCTAGGAATATGGCGAAGCCTGTATCCAGGCAATGTAGGAGCGCGTCCCTCTTGTCCCGTTCTCAACCAGGTCTCGTTAATTGCCAGCACATCGATATCATTCCGCAATACTGAAGCTCAAAAGTTATCATGATTAGTGCCCAAGGAACCTGCATTTAACAAACCTAGTTTTAGATATTTATTGACCATTGGGATAAATAGAAATGACCGTTAAGAAAGGAACTACAACTGATGTGCACATATATAATGTGTAAGGATAATAATATAATATTAAACAATTGTAAATGATTATAACGATAAGTAACTATAAATAAAAAGTATTAACTACAATTTAATAGAGTTTGCCGTGAAAGAAACACAAAAACAATATTATAATATACGGCGATACAATAATAAAAAACACAATCCAAACCAAAAAACGAGACAAGAAATCTAGAAAAACTAATTACACTAAATTTATCTGAACATTTGTGGTTATATACATATAGACCAATAAAAAAAATAAAAACATTCATATGTAATTTATATAAAGCTAAATAGTTATTTAATAAATCAAACAAGGCTATATCCACAAACACGGGGAAAGTCTGTTTCTGAGCGAATGGAGTAGGCTTGCTTTCCATCACTCTGTCGAACGAAGATACGACCTCTTTTGGTCCATGAGTACATCCAAAGCTGTTTACGACATTGTTCTCGTGCCCGATGAAATAGCAAACGATTGGTGCGAGTTAACCTTTCATTGATATACACACGCCGTGAAGTTCCAGCCATTCCCAAATCGGTCGTTGTCAGATTGCGGCGCACACGCGTTGCTCGCATTAACTCGTCCCGCAGATGACGACGGGCTAAGCGGACAACAACTCGGCGCGTGCGATTTGGTGACAGACCATCGCTAAGTTCAGGATTAGGCGCCCCAACACGTTCAGCAAAAACAATATCCCGTTCCTCAACTTTGATCCCCAACTTTGTAGCCAAAATCATGAATGTATGAACTACATTTTCCCCCTTTTCCTCTGGGAGACATCCGATGTCTAAGACACAAGAGCGCATCTTGGTCACGATCGTTCAAATCGAGCTTTAGTTGTCTAACTATATCCTTAAGCTCAGTTACCTCTCTTACTTCAGACGCTAAGCTCCGCTGCTCGAGTCCATCGATTCTTTGCTCAAGTCCATCAAGCCGCTGGGCTATGCCTCCCAAGGATGTTCGGAATTCGACCATTTCCTTGCGAAATTCCCTTATTTCCGCCATACATTCAGCGAGTTCCCGGCGCATAGCACGAAATTCGCTATGATCGCCGCTTATGGGAGATATCGAAGACACGGGTTCACGCGTTCCTTCGTTGTGGAACAAGCCTTCAAGCGTTGCCATAGTCATTGTTGGTGAAGAGCTGCCTTCGCCTGTGCATTTCACAGGTGTATTAGAGTTGTCACCTTTACGTATCTTCTTTTTGCATTCTGGACATACCCAATTTTTTGACACGAGTCCGCTATCAGGTATGGCAACACACACTTTGTGATACATGCAGGGACAACTGGTACAAGTAGCGGCACCTGTTGACGAAAGGAACTTCCCACAAGCAACGCACTTAGCCATTCTGAGATACAAAAAAGTTATTAAACGAAGGTAATGAAATCATTTTATGATATTACTACTCGTTACTAGATGGCCAACTAAGGTCTTGTAAAGGGTCGATATTTCCGTACATAAATATTATATATTGGGTACCCGCAATTTACAGATGTAGATTAAAGATGAGCTCTGACCACTATTAATTTATAACAGTTTAACCACTAACGAGAACACGAATGGCGACACAAACACTCACAGAGATATCTATACAACGTATATTGCAATATTTCACCTTATAATGCAAACTAAAGTGTTAAATTATTTTTAATTTTGGAAAAATGTAGCGATGTTACGCTATGTAAAGCCGACCGTGGCGCCACTCCTTCAAAATCAACACTTCGTCAGAACATATGGTCGACTTTGGCACGGATTAAGTGAGCCGACTTACGTGCGTAACTCATTGCCCGCCGCATTATAAACAAAAGATAAAACTCATTGATCGAGTCATTAATGAATTGACTAGCTTGTTTTATTAAATAACACTCATTTCGTAAAGTTATTGGCAGTTAAAGACTTCTTTTATATACCAGAACAGAATTTAAATACGTTTCAAAAATTTATGCGACCTGGAGAACCCAGCGGTTATTGAAGATATGGAAAATGTTTTTAGAAAAATCACGTTAACCTAAAGTAATGCTCAAAACACAGATTTACAACGGGTTATGTAGAAAGTAAAATTGAATGTATTAATTATTAGTATGAGTAAATTTGGCAAAGGCATACTACTCTTATAAGAGAAGTACCAAAAGAGAAACATTTGACAACTCCATACTTAGTGACAAATATTACATAATTAAGGACCTATATTTAAGTTTAAAGGATTTAAAAGATTGCTGAACCGAGCTGGGTCCTCGGGCTCAACGTCATCATAATCACCGGCTATACAACAAACTCATCAGGTGATTGCCTAGAATAGAGCTACCCATTTTTACCGGAAATTATGAAGAGTGGAGTTCTTTCAATGACCTTTTTACATCATTAGTACATAATGATCCATCTTTAAGTAAAATGTAAAAATTATCTTAAGTATTTTGTATTGTATCTAGCTTAATTAAGTCAGATGGCAATTATATATCATTGCATAAGCACGTCCCCGTTTTATTCTAAGCATCTAATTCATCTAATACTACAACAGTCCGCACAAAAATCAACGCTTTCATCAGAACATAAGTAAACAGTTTACTAATTGTTTCAGTCACACAACAATCGACATTGAATACTACTCTCTACTATCTGAAGTCTTATATACCAACGTCTAGCCGAGTCGCTGCTAGGCTTATATGTGCTGTGTAACTCTATATATATAAAAAGTATAAAACACCATTTCACTTATTTATTTTCCAAGTAGTTCTGAGTAGGCCTAATATGAAATAACGTAAAAATTGTCACCAGGTAAAATACACAATTCTGAAAGATAGGCAGATGAAGATTGTACTATTTATTCTTTTCTTAGGCACTTACAAAAACAAAAACTATAAAGCCGAATTTACATTACGAAACTAGTGGCATGCGAATAGTTCCGTGACATTGATTTTATTAACAATTTCACGCGTAAATGTCAAGTTATACAATGTATGCATCGATTTCACGACACTGAAACAGTTTCGTGTGGCCGTGATTTTTGGATAAAACTAGTGTCATGCAACTAATGTCGTCGTATAAACGCGATGCGAAACTAGTGTCGTCAAAGCGCCTGCGTTGATAGGACGTGTACTTTTTAGTCGTGGTAAAGGCGGAAAATCTTAAACCAAGTTTGGACAGCTGATAAAAATATAAAATTTATTAATGAATACCAACGAAATGAGTGTCTCTGGGATCCGAAACACCCTCAACACAAAAATAGAGACGCCTGAGAAGCTGCTTACAAAGGGATTATGGAAGTCATGCAGATGGAAACTGCGAAAGAGGTCGGTAAAATACGAATACTACGTAACACTTTTAACAATGAAACAATGAAGGCAAAAGAAAGTAATACTACAGGTATGGCAACTAATGACCTATACGTCACTAATATACCATGGAGGAGTCACCCGCCAACCCTCCGCGCGATAACACTATTTAAACAGAGCTCCGCGCCGAAAAATCACAAAAATAGGTTTTTCTTCTCAAAAATACCAAAGTGATATATCGGCGTGTGCGCAACAACAAGCTCTATAATCCTATAAAAAAAATATGATTTGAAATTAATTGAGTCTGATTTTCATAATGCTTTTTGAGTAGCGTTGAGACATTTGGATAAGACTCATTTACTATTTACCGATGGTAAATTTACTATTTCTGCTAAAGCATCACCACTGAGGTATTTTCGTAAGTAGAACAGGTTTTTTATGCTGGATAAAGTTTTGTTGTTAATTAACGCACAAAACACGTTGAAGAATGGTTTAAATTGGGTAAAATTGCTCTCAACAAATGTTGGTATATCTATATTAGGTAATTTCGAGTTTAGTATATTGTATTTTCCTGTTCAGCATACTTACAAAGTACTTGGTTTAATTTTACTATCGTTTGCAAGTGTTGATTTTCAAATTGCTCTACCTCCTCTTTGTCCGTGGCACCCAGTGATAATTTTAGTATTTAGCTCGTCGCATTCTTTATAGGCGGCTGTAGAGGCTCTAGCATATCAATGCTGGCTGCAGCCAAGTATATAGCGAGCGTCTTGTACGAGTGATTGCACACATGTTATTATGCCCTTCAGGTGCCACGCTTGTTGCGCATTTGGGTGATTTTTGCTCCACTTTTTACGAAACGTACACAATGCACAAACGTACGCAATTACTGCAAACACAGCATTGACTTACTAACCAATGGACTTGGGGTCTAGTACAAATTTCACGAAAAAAGTGTACAGAGTTAGCTTTTAGGTATTAACAAACAAAAACAGTTTAATTTATGTCTTATAAACATAACAATACAACATAATTTTACTTGTAATAATTTATTACCATATGCAGCTTCGACTGGTGGTCGTACTATTTTCATCTTTTCAGCTTCTAGTGAAGAATTGAAGATCATAGTAGTAATGGAGTAAAGTCCATTTCATGAAAGAAGTCCCGCGGACAATTGTGGAACTAAATTTCACAGATGCCATGTTGTCGTTTGTCGATGTTATCAAGGTGCGTTTGTTGTGGTAGATATTTTGTGAGTTTATTATTTGATTAGTGCGTTATAAGGTTTATTTACGATGCCAAACGTTGTAAAAAGTGCAGGTCGAGAAATGATATTAAAGGTGAAGGAGTTCTGTGAAGCGGAACACAAGAATCACGGTGTTCTAATACCAATAAACAATGTTCGCAAGAGAGTTGCCGCCATGACAGGTAAATTTTGGGGATGCTATATACAGATTTTTTCCCGATTGATTTCTTACAGAGATTGGCACTAAGTTTTTTCAATGCATGATTTTTATTAAGGAAAATTTTAAAAGGAATTAACACTACACAACAAAAAAAATCGTTAAAGTTATATTCAACAATAATGTAATTAAATACGAAATCAATCATTCTAACTTGTTCATTTTATTGCAGGTGTGTCAGAGAAAACTGTAACGAGAGTTACAAAAGAAGGCGCAACAGCGGCGAGTACTTCTAAAGTTATCGTCACCCCAGGGAAGAGTCGCCCGCATGCCAAAAAGTTCGACTTGGATGGGTTTGATTTGTGCGCTATACGGCAAAAAATTCACAGTTTTTATGTTGTGAGGAAGGAATTACCAACATTGGCTAAATTACGTGCAGCTTTAAGAGAAGATATAAATTTTCAAGGAAGCATCACAAGATTGCACCGTATATTGCAAAGTATCGGTTTCAAGTATAAGCGATGCCAATCGAAACGTAAATTACTTATGGAACGTTATGATATTACCGCATGGCGTTCGAGATATTTGGAGAGAATCCGGAGAAATCGCAATGTGGAGAAAAAACATGTAGTATATTTAGACGAGAGCTATATACACAACACCATCATCATCATATCATACCAAAAGTTGCTGGCAAAGTGAGGAAGAGCCGGGGATGTTCGTGTCAGTCATCAGGAAGTCGTTGGATAATTGCTCATGCGGGAACTGAAAATGGTTTTTTAATGGTGCATTGTTAATGTTCAAATCCCAATCCAAACCCTCAGATTACCATGATGACATGAACTCAACAAATTTTTTGAAATGGATGAGTGAAAAAGTCATTCCTAACCTTCCTGAAAGGCTAGTGGTAATGGACAACGCTCCGTATCACTGCACTCAAATAAATAAAGCGCCTACAATGTCAAGTATTAAACGTGACATGCAGGAATGGCTGCGAGAAAAGGGAGTATATTTTGAAGATACTTGGACGAAAGCTGTATTATTTGAATTAATTAAAGAAAAAAAAGGTCCGCCTACATATGCCGTGGATGCATTATTAAAATCTCACAACCATGAATTGCTAAAATTGCCGCCATACCACTGCGATCTCAATCCGATCGAAATAATGTGGAGCTTTGTAAAGAGACGGGTAGCGGATAAAAACGTGAGCCAAGATCCAAAAGAAATTGTACGCCTAACAGAAGAGACTTTTAAGACTGTTACAGCGGAAGATTGGGCAGCTCAATGCAAACATGTACTGCATTTGGAGGAAGAATATTTTAAAAATGATGGTCTTATGGACGAAGAAATGGATCGATTTATTGTATCCACGGCTAGTGATAGTGAAACAGAATCAGATTCTGTTTCTATTCACTCTTCTGACAGTGATCATAGTATGACCGATCATAATTATTCAATAAAACTTTTAAATGTTATTTCATTTTTCTAATTTAATGTTGGTCGAACATCTTCATTTTATATTTTAGAAATTACAGGAAGATTTATTTTTCATTAAACTGACCTTAGCAGTATGGACATCAAATAGGTACCCATATTAAAAATACATTAAATTAAAAACTTTTTTTAACTTAAATATTCGAGTCGTAGTAGTTAATTAAGTGAAAGTAAGTGAACGATAAATTATTTCCGCTGATTTACCCGTATTTAACCCTGGCAACATTATGTCGTTTCGTGAAATGGACTTTAGCATTAGTTCTATTTTTTTGTTTACTATATTAACAATGTTGCGGAAATAGTTTCTGTTTTTTATTTTTTTATACCAAAGATATTAATAGGTTAAGTAAAAAAAGAAAATACTTGAATCAATTTTATATTAAAATTTGTCACTTTCCTTGGAAAAGATTCAACTTATTATACAGTTGCCGTTTGGATTTTGTTTTCTTGTCAGACGTTTCTTTCTTGCCGATATAGTGCAGTCTCACATCAACATATTTTTCAGATACAGCTTTTAATAAGTTTATTCTGTGGTTGATCATAGGTGGTTGTTCTATTGAATGTTGGTGGAGTTCTTCGAAAATATTTATCTGTAGGAACGTTTTTGTGACAGTATTGCAAATTTTTGCTTTCTCCATTGCACTTTTCATACGTAAAAATCGCCGAATGGTTTCTTCTGTTTTTTACATATCTTAAAAACATCCTCCGCCGCATAAAAAGTCCGACCATCGTTTTTATATCGGCTAATTTGTGAAACCAAAGATGGTTGGATGACAGTAACACTTTCTTGCAATCGTAACACTTAATTTTTTTGAGTAGGATTCTTACGACGAATCCAGAGATATAACCCACAATTTGGTCAATATATTTGCACGCAGTATCAGAATCTTCTACAACTGATGATAACTGATCACAAGTTCCTTGAAGTTGCTGGTCTTTTTTATCGTCTCTGTAGCTTTTTTCACAACTTATTTATTGTTCGAGATCGTATCTATAGCCAATTGACGAATTATTGATGTTTGCGATTGTGTTTCGACACGTTAATATCGGGATGTTTTCAATAGCATCAAGAGCTTCTTGTACGCCGACTTGAATTGCCGAGAGTTCGGATTGTTATTAAAACCCCCCTGACTTCTAATATTTCCGAAAAATAACTCAACGTGATCTTGTGAAAACTTGTATGTTGTCAAGAAGGATAGTTTGTTGGTTAATACCAAAGTTTTGTGTAAATATTGAATACTTTCTATGCATACTAGTAATCCAATAACGCCTGGACTGGATTGACATTTTGTTAGTGGTACAGTTTCATTTTCAAAAATTATTCGTGTTTCACCGTTTTTTTTTAAAAGTTCTTTTTCGCTGGATATGGACACTTAACGAGGTTAAATATTTTTTTGCTTGCTCCAAACGTTCAATAATCATACCGGCATTTTCGGTGTGAAATGGTTGCTTAAATCCATAATTATTAAAATTACGAGAATTCATAATATCTAATACATCATTTAGTAGCTCTATAAATTCAGTAGTGGCAGTGGAATCCCTAAATTCTGGTAATCGCAGATTAGTGTCACAAAACTCAATAGCTTTTGCCACCCACACTTTTACTAAAAATTTGGGTGGCTAGCCTCACCTTCATTATTTCATTTCTAAAGGCAATATGTCTGTGTGTGAGTTTGTTGGCAAGATGCAATTATTTTTTTATTGTACTTTATGAAGATCTGTGAAAAAACTCCATTTAATTGCTTATTCTCCGAATTAAACAACGACTATTTTGCTTTAAGTGTATTACGCATAAGTTTCATCATATGACAAGCGTCTAAAAAAATAACAACTTCGTGATCAGAGTTAGGGTGCTTGAAATGGGTTTTTAAAGATTTACAGTCAGCAATATCACAACCCAATAATTTAATTGTAGCAATGTTACTTTTGCATCCATCAAATGTCAATGCCACAATCTTCATTCCAGCCATATTGCACTTTGTAAGCGCAATTTTAATTATGTTGGTTTTCATTTAAGCTGTCAAACTCGTAATTAAAAAATACGCTCATGGTATTTTCCAGGCATCATTTACAGAAACGAGTAGAATTACATATACTTGAGTCGCAGTTTCGTTTGTGTCACCTGTCTCAATACCCAAATCAACTAGGCCTTCATATTTATTTTTTTCCATTCCATATCTTTTGTTGTCTTATAGACATTTCATCTACTATCATTGCACGTATTATTTCTTTGTCTGCAGTTTTTGCTTTCATTTGTAACCTGTCTAAATTTCAACTGTAAAGCCAGGCTCAGCTTCCACACTCCTGTACCAAGAGAATAAGGTACTTGGGTGTGGTAAACATGAGTTGAACATTCTTCTCAGATATTTGTAGGCAGCGGGTGAGTAGAAATGCAATGTGATTGCAAATTTTCTAGCGCCAGGAGGGTATTTAGCAAAAGGTCTTCTCTTGTTTTTGACATTTTTAAGGTAAAGAACATTAAACGTATCAACAACCTTTAAATCTGGGATAAATCTTGCAGTAATGACTCTTCAACTCCTTTACGTTTCTTTAATAAGGTAATTGCATTTTTTAAAGAGGTGTTTTGTTTCTTAAGCCGTCTATTTACTCTTTGTAAATTACCTATTTTTCTACTTTTTATTAATATTCGCTTTTTACACGATCGAAGGTCATTTTTCAATATTATTTTTTAGGCGTGTTCAATATAGATCCTATGCTTAATGATGTAGCTGGAGATGCGATTGGAACTGGAGATTTTTGAGTTTTATTATTTAATCGGATCTAAAAATAAAATTAAGTTAACTTTAAAGTTATTCGATATAATAATATTAAATGTAATTCGATATAATAATGTTATCTTACCGCGTCATCAGTTGTTAAAATATATTTACTGTAGTTTCGGTCAAGTTCTCGTTTTTATTTTCTTCATGGTTTTACTACAAAAGAACATAATTAATAAGATAATGTTATCAAAAATATAAATACAAAAAACGAAAGGCACAATGAAACGTTACCAGCAACGTTGGCACAGCTGTTTTTAAAAGTCGTCTTAAGCCTTTGTGGGTTAAATACATATCAGATTCTGCAAAATGATTCAAGCAAACAACATTCGATCCTTTGGGATTAAAATATTCATCTTGTCGTGATACGGCTATAATGTTTCTCCATTGTGAGCAACGTATAGGATCTCGAGGAAAACTGAAATTAATATAGATATATACGGCATGGTATCAAACTATCGATAATAATTTTAGAAACATAAATACAAGACAAACACAGAATCTTCTTTTGAATTGGTTTAAAATAATCATTTTTATTAAAATATTTCCATTAAAAAATGCACATTAAATAAATCTCCAATTATTAAAAAATAAATAAACATCAAAGTGACTCTATACAGTTTTTTGTTCGAAATTTTTCGACTGTTCATGCCAACCTGAACAGATGTGATTTGTCGTACTTGTCGATTGTTATCTCTTTGTCTAGTGCGCGGGTAACGTGTGTTATGTGTGATAACCCTACGGTTTTCCACACATATGAGGCAAGCCTGTTGTTTCGCACACAGTAATTTCAAGGAAAATACCTCATGCAGGCCACCTGTGGGTGACTCATGCATACACGTGGAAAAGTGCTGTGTAGAGAAATTCCTCCAAAGCCTCGGAGCCACCCTGCGGACTGACGAACGGGACAGACCGGCTCCAATCGCGGTAGCAAGCTGTAATACCTGATCATCGTGATCAATTAGCATTAAGTTATAATTGTATGTATTAATTTAAATTAAAGTGTAATAATTATATTTGGGTTTTTTAAAACTCCCTCCGACGGCCATCTCACATAACTGGCGCAGTCGGTAGGATTGTCGCATTATCGGTTCGCGTCCTAAACTTCGGTCCGCGTATCCGATTGTCGTAACGTCCACGCGTCGACAATCCGAAAAGAATCTACGGAGAGCGCCGTTGGAGAAACATCGTGGGACATCCAGAAATCGATGGCTCAGCACACGATGCATATATTGCAGTAAGTAAAATAGAATAGTTTCTATTGGCTGCTATTTCCTAATCCATATCCTTTTTATTAATCATTTAAAAGTCTCACATCGATTTTTTTAATTGATTTAAATATATTAAATAATAATTAAATTCATAGGAATAGGTTACATTGTATAAAATAAAAAACAATTTTAATTTTAGCATTAGATATAATAATTTTTCAAGATTTTTCACCCACATAAAGACAGGAATACTCGCCCGCATTCCCGGCGAAGTATTCTTGAAAATTATAGAGAATCTCGATTCCATAGAGATTTATTAGAGTCCTTGTTAGAATCGGAATTAGAAGACATGTCTCTAAATGACAATAATACGTCTGCCCAACCTTCAGTTGCGCAGTTGCACCAATATGACCTGACGGACAAAATTTGGAGAGCTTTGAGACTTGTCCCGGAATTTGATGGAAACTCAAACGTGCTCATTCGATTCCTTTCGATATGTGACCTTATATATACATATGTTAACCCAACTCCGGAAAACGAATTAAATAATGTAGCCCTGATTAACGGCATATTAAATAAAATCACTGGTCCAGCTGCCCGCATGCTCAACTCAAATGGCATTCCTCATGACTGGAAAGGCATAAGAGGAGCCTTGATTAATAGCTTTTCGGATCACAGGGATGAATCAACCCTTTATACTGATCTGTCCATTTTAACCCAGGGTTCAGATACTCCCCATATATTTTATGAGCGTGTCCAAAATTTATTAAGTACAATTATAACATATATCGAGCTGCATCAATCTGTAAAAACCACCATAGAGGCAAAACGCTAGCTTTATAATAAATTAGCGTTACAAACTTTCACAAGAGGGTTGACCGAGCCTCTAGGTTCACGTGTTCGGTGTATGAGGCCAGAATCACTGGAAAAGGACTTACTATTTGCACAAGAAGAGTTAAACGTATTATATTTACAACATAGAAACACCCCCTCTAGTTTATCTAAGCCCCAACTTAACGGACAAAGACAAAACTTGTTCAAAATTCCTCTTTATAATTCATCCCCAATTTATCAAACACAGCCATTGCATACTGGACAACCAACCATAAACAATTTTAACCAACCTCACAGATTTTTTCCTAGTAATAATCCTAAATTTTTGGCTAATAATAATGCATCTCCGTTAAATCATTTCAATCTCCCTCAAAATAATTTCCGCCAGCATCAAGCTCCGTGGGAAAATAGACCCAATATGCAAGGCCCTTCGAGGACCCAGCAAATGATGAGAGCTCTTCCGCGTTCCAAGATGACAACAGAATTTAGAATACCACCTAGGCCAAATAATAGCTATCAACAGCCTCAACAAAATTCTCAGCCGATGTCTGGTGTAAGTCACGCTGTTGCGTGCACTTTACCATACAACACACCGAGACAAATAAATATAAATGAGACAATTGAACCGTACGTTGACGATTTACAGGCTGACCACTACTATGACTATTACAATGAACATTAGAATGACTTTAATAATTTTCCTGTGACTTACACAGACGAAGAACCGGTGCAAGGCAATTCGACGGAAACCGAAATCCAGGATCAAACGGAAAATTTTCAGATAGGCCCGGATTTAATATACCCAGAATAGAAGTAAACATACAAAATAAGAAACAACAGGCTTGCCTCATATGTGTGGAAAACCGTAGGGTTACCACACATAACACGTGTAAAAACAATACAGATAGATACTTCTTGTTTATTTTGGCTATTTACGTGATTTGTTTTTACAATTAATTGAATTTTAAATAAAATTCTTCATTCCCAAGCGAAATAATACTTTTATATTATAAAAAAACGTATACTTACTGAAAATAAGATACACCATCGTCTTTCACTTTACTTCCGTAGTTTTTACACGTTTTAACAATACAGTACGGCATTATTTACGCGTGTTCTATGTTAGTCGACCACATGGAGACTAGCGCGCAATTGTTGCTCTTTTTGCATTTTGTTGCTCTTTTGGTTGGGACACTTTTGAGTGCGGCACGCGCAGTCCATTAGTTAGTAAGTCAATGAAACACAGTGATATTTCAACGGTGCAGGCTCGTGAAACTGAAAGCCCACTCCCACGCCACTGCCGTGACCTTTGGACTAGGTCTGAGGCCTAGTTCGATTTTCAATACCCTAAACCACGCTAAGTGCCGCCCAGTGATATTTGTATTGTAAAACGATTACAATGGGCTGGTAATTACTTTTAGTTACTTGTTACAAGGACCACCATACTGTTACATTATTAAACAGTGTGAAAACTTGTGAGGGACGCTTTTAATGAGGAAACCATTTTGAGTTGAAGAGAAATTAACTGATATATTTATTAATAATGTTGCCACATATTACAAAATAGTTTTTAGTGTTGCCATGTTTAAATGTGAATTTAACATATTTTGTCTTGAACAAGATTCATTTTTTACCCACAAACTACACACACACATAACGTAGCCTTTAGATGTTGCTTATTTTGGTACTAAAAAAGCTCTGGCGGCGAATTTTAACCAATTATAAAATTAAAAATCCTTGAGAGTCAACCATTATTAAGTCTCATGTTCCAAAATTACTAAAAGATCTACTGCAAAGTATAGACATATCTATAAAAGATAATATAAAAGCGGGTTTTGCAGCTACGGGCATAATGTCTTTCAATCCACATAAGCTACTGAATAAATTGCCAGATCATTAAGAAGAAAATAAATATAGTATAGACAGTACACTATTTGACTTTATAAAATAAACAAAAGCACCATAACACTTCCAGAAAACAAGAAGTAGAAAACTAAAAGTAGATTCTGGGATTTTTATAACATCTCAAGACTTAGAATCTCTTTTAGGGTCCCCGCAGACTATAAACTTTCTATCGGTCGATAGTTTGATTGGCTTCTTAAACAGTATGAAGAGGTATGCAAATGCGCACATTACAGTGTTTCAGTATAGGCCGACAAAAAGTTTGATGGGCTCCATAATTGCCTTTAAACCAAACTATCGGCCGACCGCTTGACCAGTATGGCGCTCTTCCCCGCCCGCACACCTGCCGATTATCGGCCGGCTCGGCTGTAGCGCCAGTTCACTCCGCGTTGAAGGCAGGAAAGGTCGTGGGCGTGGTTTTACATGATGGATTCAACCTCGTCCTTGCTTGTCGAAACGTATATTGGAACTGCATTCATTCATTCTTCGTGCCTTTAAACAATCCCATATTTCGTCACAGGCCTGATGCAAAAATCTATAATAAAGGAATGACTCGTTAATTAAAAACATGATGGCAAAAACAGAAGTTCATAGAATAAGAAAATATATATTTAGAAGCAAACAAAAATATGTTGAATAAAGAAATATTTAGCTTGCTGATTATTGATTTATTGAGTAGTGCACTATGCGATACAAAAAGTTGCATTCTCAATACTACGTATTGTATGGGAGGACTAAAAGATGGCTTTACAATTGATGGAGTAGAAAATTTAAACTCAATAAATGTTTGTAACGATATTGAAGAACTACTTAAAGAAAGGCCCATTCAATGTTTTGAGAAGACTTCAAAAGAAGTAAAATGCTCAAAATGTATTGCAAAGCATTTCCTTCAAACTGCCTATTTTGAGAACCACTCAAACGCATTTAGAAAGCACATAAACAGTCATTATATGGGAACCCACAAACTGATATCACTGGCATCAATAATTTTGTGGATGGTTTCTAACATAAGTTTAGTTGCATACAGAAAAATAAGGATAAAAAGTGAAAACATATCATATAAGTATGTTCTTGCATCCACTTTGGCTTTTGGAATGCTATCATTGATTGATTGGTTTCTTTTTCTTTCATTTTTTGGAGAAAGAGAAGAACAAAATTAGGAACAAACAATGATCACTTTTTCTTTTGAAATTAGTTTTACTTTTTATTGAACCTAAATTAAATATAATAATACTTTAAACAGTTGGGTTTGTGATATAAAATAAGGTATATACTGGTTTGTGTCAAAATGAATTAAGGTTTACTAAATATAAGATTTATATATGTGCGCTAACCTTTCTTTATTTTGTTACTAAGATAAATTGTATTTTTCATATTTAAAATTATTATGTTATTAATTACATTTTTTTAGGCTAAGTGTTCATTCACGTTGACTCGCAGGAGCGGTGGCGGGCGCGGGCGCGGTAGACGTTACTTGCATTTCGTACGTGAACACTTGGGTATTACACCATATGCTTGATATTTCGTGACCGCGCCCGCCAGTGAACGTGTCTGAACACAAAGAGTTGCAAACAAAATGGATACACTAAAGGGACAACTTCCGACGTGAATAATCAAGCCCAAAAAGATAATACATGAGGCCAAGGTGCAAAAAAGAGAAAGAAATACAGATATTATTACGACCAATATTATTTTTAGTTCTACACGTTGAAGATGCCAAAACTTCTGGAAACTACAACTCTCCAACAAATGTAACAGAGCAAAATATGGAAGCCCGCCAACGCCGAACAACATAAATTCACCAGCTGGATCTTTGCTTGACACTCTTAATATTTCAGAGACTCCTAAGAAGAAAAAGAACACTAAATCATCCTTTGAGGATGAGGTTCTGAAGGCCATAAATGCAATCACCTACTATCTATACTCAGATCACACAACAGCAGCAGTCACAGTCGGAGACCACCTTCATCTAT
Organism: Dendrolimus punctatus; assembly: GCA_012273795.1. NCBI lineage: Eukaryota > Metazoa > Arthropoda > Insecta > Lepidoptera > Lasiocampidae > Dendrolimus > Dendrolimus punctatus. The sequence continues at coordinate 1,662,309 of CM022546.1, read as the reverse complement.
ACTCAGACCACACCACAGCTCGCACAGCCAACCTTCACTCAACCCCAGAATACGTATCAGCAGCACTCAGAGTCACACCCAACATTGCCCTTGCTACAATCTTCATCCGTTAATCCTGTAAGTCCATCAAAAGTAATTAGGATTCTAGAGAAGCGCCAATATCATCTCGCTAATTCAACTGTATCAAGTTCTACGCCACACTCCGCACAGAGCTTTTTTACGACTTTCAACCCAAATATTTGCTCATCTCCATCCAACACTGATCAATCAAGTTCAACAACTGTTCAGAGCCCCTTGACCAATATACTTATATTGGTCGTGAACTTTCACGAGAAGAATTTTACTTATCTTCAGATTATTGTTAAATTTAAAACTTAAGTTTTTTTACTAATGAAAATGATTTTGTATGTTTGAAATTGTTGTTTTACTGACCTCAGTGTAGCAAACGCATGTTGGTATCTTTAAGTATTCTTCGAGATCCCACTATTGTCAACAATATATGGAAATTGACTTGTGATGTTTTAATTCTAGACCATGGAGTTTCCTAACGAAGACAGCATTCAAAGTAATAGAAATATGTCAACTGACGATACTTCATCAACTTCCACACCATTCAAAAAACGGCGAGAATCAGAAATTTCGGAAGTACGAGATCAAATGAAGACGGCTGTAAATGTCTTTAAAAATATCTCAGATTGACCGAGCACTGAAGTGGATGAGGTAGATTTATATTGTCAACTACTGGGCAAAATAATTTAAAAAATTTATGAGCAACAAAAAAAAGATTATAATGCACTATATAGATTAACTTATTTATTGGAAGCGAAAGCACTCTTACTTTCTAGCTGCAGCACATACTCGTGCTTAAGATCTACCCCGGATTCCTTGGCACCTTCACCATCTCCTTCGTCACAGATGTTGACATACACCGTTTGGGTGACAACTACATCAAATGACATCGTTACACAGTCACTTACTCTTACTAAGATACAAAACAAGAAATAAATGCTAATGAAAAACTTTTTTTTTTTAAACGTGTTTTTAATTTCTAATTATTTAGTTGTGACGTTGCAAATTTGGCGTTATTAGCCTTGCAACACCTACGTATAGTACTTCTAAATCGGTTGTATTAACACCGCATTACATCTTTAATTTAGACATTAGAAATCACGCGATCCCATTCCGCGACATCTCCTTGAGCTCCGTCCTCCCTCACCTCACACCCCTCAGGGACAACCACGCCACTTATATGTGCGTCGTTGCACCCCGCGCGCCTCAAGCCTCGCGCGCTTAAATACCATTGCAGGCCCCGCGCCGCTCTCTTCCGCCTCTCGACTTCATACAAGTTAGACACAGTATTAGTTTGTGACATCTTTGGTTTAGATTCAGTGAAAGAAGACTATCAAGGTACGTAATGTTCTTATTCGAAGTGTTTCCCCTGCGTGTCCCTTCTTCTTCATATCAGTAAGGCGTATCTACCTTACAGATGAACCTCACGCCGTCGTATCATGCCAGCAGCCGACCGCCCGAAGGTCTGGCGAGGCGAGTGTCAAAGGTAAGAACGAAATTCCACTAGCTTGGGTGTCCCTATATAACCTTAGATTCTTAGATATATCATTGTAAATAACCCAGATTTTTTATATTTTTCAATCCATATTTTGTCCTATTCTAGATGGTATGCCTACTCCTACTTTTTAGTTTTAAATTCTGGTAGTTACCTATGATAATATAAAACCTATTTCAATTGTTTTAGACTTGAACTGCATTATCATTCTATGCAACGGGGTCATATCAAAGACCAGTAGGAGACATTGATGCACATTCTTTGGCCCAGCAAACAGTGTCATCTGTAATAAGGGAAGTGACTAGATGCATTGATTCTCTTGAGATGAGGAGAAAATACATTCATTTCCCACAAAATTTAGAGGAACGAAATAAATCGTTCCTTTGTTTGGTCGTAGCGTGTGGAGGGGAGTAAGACGGATTGAAAAATCCGGCTAGTTATAAAAACAGTTTACCGGGTCTGCTTCGCACACTATGACGTCACAGATAGTATATAAAGCCGAAATTCATGTTATTACATTTAAATGCCGCCAGTTCGTGGCAATCATCCTGGACAAATACGATACGGTGAATTACAGAAAGCATATTCAAGAGCTTGGAGACAATTGAGTAGAAGTGAAAAAGAACAATTTGGATCTTATAACGCTTGGAGAGTAAGTAATGCTGGACGCGCTATTAAACAGCAGTTTGATTCTACGTGGAATAGAAGCCGTGCCGCCAGTGCCTCCGGTGACGCCGTTCCCGGACCCAGTAACGACGGTGAGCCCAGTCCCAAACGTTCCCGGACTGAAGAATTCGACGAGTTTAATTTGGACGATTTATTTGGCGACATTAATTGGAATAATATCCAATTTGGTGATATGGCAGATATACAAAATAATTTGCCTCAGGCTCCTTCTGCCTCATCGGTCGCTCAAGGAGATGCTCAAGCGGAGCCTATGGACACCGAACAATTGGGATCAAATTCTGGAGGATCAGGAAGAGCAGCGATTGCTACACAGAACTCGGGCGGTATAAGTACTATTATGCCCAATCCACGTTTGAAAACATTACATATTAGTTTTTCAAAGAAATGGTTTAAATATACTTACGGTTATGCTCATACTATGGTAAGTGGAACTAAATTAAATAGAGTGTATACGCCTTATGCGTATTATCCTGTGGATTGGGTACCATGGTACTTATCGCCGCAAGAATTCTCTTCATTACCTTGGAATAGCAAAATTGTTAATGTAAAAACTGATATTCATCTGATGGGAACTCGTACTTCATTTGATCATGGAACTACTTTAACGGGAACCGCAACTACTGAATATGTACCTATTGTAAAGTGGTGTATTGGCTTAAACAATAAAGTGTACATTGATAATCGCCCTGTTAAATCTGAGTCTACAGATCCCATGATTCCTTCAGGGGTTAAAGATAAAACTTTACAAGATCAATTTACTACTATGTACTCGATTGGTGGTGCAAGTGAAATACCTCGACACTTAAATTGGTATGCTGGAATAATTTACAATAAAACTGATGATGTTTATGATGGCATTCCAACTATAATAAACTATCGTTTAGACAAAGTTCTAAATACAGGTTTAGCAAATAAAATAATGGATAAAGCTATTATTAATTATTCTTATCAGCCTTCGAATGGGTATATAAAGCCAACTAAGAAAATTATTATTCCAATGTATAACAAAGATGATGGCTTTGCTGATGACATCAGTTTTAATCAAGTGCTTTATAAGCACCAAGTACCGCATACTGTTAAACTCAGTACTGTTGCTAACGAACGCGGTCGCGTTATTGCTTCTCAAGATCTACAATCATAAGATGTTGATTAATTACAACATTACAACAATTACAATTACACAAATAGAACATCTTATAATTATTACCAAAGTGTCGAGGGATATACTTTTTTTCACGTGCATTCTGGACAGCATTCATCTTTCCGCAATCAACCTCGAGTACATCTTGGATTGCTGGCAACCCCAGCCTTAAACCCTGGTACGGAGACTAAGAATTTTTTAAATTCCAGCTTATATACTGTGTGCTATACACATTGCGATGTGGAATTTGACATGGAATCTATGTGCACTGGTGGAGAACCTTATGACTGGCCTGAAGACGTTAAATTTTTCATTAACAAAGAGAAAGGTTATACTGGATATGGTACTCAGCTTATGGGTGTTACTGCTTCTATTGCACCCCGTGTGGAGTCAATTAGAGGCAGAAGACGACCAATACAGCGGGGAACCAGCGATGTTTCAAGTTATTCGCGACAAATTCGTAGAAGTGGACGACTATCCCCAGGCGGACGCAATGACTTGGCCAGGAAATTACGACGAGTCGAGCTTGACGAGCCTCTCCAGCTTAATAGGCGAGCAGAACCTACTAAGGTGTTGCGATCCATTGAATCAGACCACGATGACGAATTTGACCTTATGTCTTACGAGACAATCCAAGACTCTGTCTCAGATTAATTTTGAATTGTGTATTTTAAATTCTTATTGGCAAGTGTCTACAAGTTTTGACAATGATATTTCTACAAGTTCCAGACGATTTAATAATTATCTAATTGATATGTTAACTATTAATCAATATACTGATCCAAAATATAAAGAATATGATGATTGTTTGTATAGTAGAAAACCTTTTTTTAAAGCACCTGTCAATTGTTATTGGCAGAATCCTAATAACCAAAAAACTACAGAGTTCTGGAACTTTTGGGAAAATTATGGTCAAGACTTATTAATGTTATATGATTATGTTTTGTATAATAATCAAAATTATAAAGAAAATCATTTATGGTATTTAATCGCATATTTAAAATTTATAATCTTTCAAATACCTAATCCTGTTGATGTTATCAGTGTGGTGAAAAACAACATTAAATTTCAATCTACTGTGAATCGTCATATACGAACAATGGAAAATTCCATTCGTAAAATACAAAATGATTTAATAAAGTACATTATATATAACATGTAATAGTTACAGGCCCGGACTGCAATGAATAATCATTTTACATAAGTAAAATACTTCTTTTCAGGTTTTATGAGAAGTTTAAGATGCCAGGAATTTTAGGGTGCATAGACTGCACACATATTACTATATAGTAAGACCGGTGGAGAATGAAGAAAGGTTTTACTCTAGGAAACAAAATCATTCATTGAATGTTCAATTGGTAAATATCTAATTAATTTACTTCTGCAAGTTGCTGTTAATATGTAACGGTCTAATGGTAACAGCTGCAGTGCCACCCAGAACTCTGTTCTGCAAAATCATGTATAGCATCATACCTAATATGCAGTAGTTTAATTTGAAAGAGTCCTTAGTTCTCCTTATTGTACATTATAATAAGTACCAACATAAGTCATTGTTAAAAGATTACTTACCTTTTTATTATTTCTACTTTTGTTTTAGGTTTGTGATGCTGACATGAAAATTACCAGTGTGGATGCCAGCTATGGTGGTAGCACACATGATGCATTTATTTGGAATGCACACCCCGTTAAATCCCATTTGGAACATATCAATGAATCATCATGGTTACTTGGTAAGATTTAAGTTCTTAATTATCATAAAGAGTAGGTACCAAATGCCACAACGGGAGGTCTTATCGCTCAAATTGATATTTTAATTTTATGATAATTCTTGAAAGCATAGGTAATGTAAATTTTGGTTTAAAGTAAAACATTATCTTCATTTTCAGTCCTTATAATTTTACTGTATATTACTTTTTTTTTTATTGCAGGAGTTCAGCAGACGGCACACTTGATGGATAGCGGTTACCATCGCCTATGGACATTTGTAACACCAAAGGTACTACTAATGCGCTGCTGCTCTCTTGAAGGAGACTGGAGCCTGGTCACTTATATTAAGTACTATGTTATTCTACAAACTAACAAATATTACATACCTATTGATAATAGTACTACAGAATATATTATTTACCTACCTACCTACCTATATTAATGCAACTAATCATTTATCATATGAGTTATAAAAATGTACATACATCATTATTTTTATGGCACAATAATGCAACTTTACAATGATGAGTGATATAACATGTTTAATGAATATTAACAATTATAAAAACAGTAATAATAAAAATAAATTTCCATGTTTCAGGAGGCTCTGGATATCCATTGAGAAAATTATTGATGATACCAATAATTAATGCTACTCCTGACACACCAGAGAGCCACTATACGGATGTTCATCTCCGTACTCGAAATATTATCGAGAGAACAATTGGTCTTTTAAAAGTACGTTTTCGTTGTCTTTTAGTGCACAGGATGTTACACTACAAACCAGAGATGGCTGGTTCTATTACAAATGCTTGTGTGACTTTGCACAATATTTTTAATAAAGCAAACATTCTTGTGCCTAATTTGAGCAATGAAGATATGCTTAGAGAAGCACAATTACAGATAGCTGTAACTAAAGCTGATTCTGAAGGCACCAGTACTAATACTTAAGCTCTTCAACAAGGTATAGAAATTAGAAATGCTCTCGTTCATCGTTTATGAGATGCTAGACGAATCTAAAACAAAAAATATTTTATTTCATTTATAATATTGTTAAGTAAGTTATGCAGCTAGTACATTTTTAGGTAATGTTATCATCTTATCTAAACAAGAGCTGTATTTATCGCCTGATGGTAAATGTCACGTCTGCCCATTAGTTTTAGTAGTACTTAAGCACCTATTTCAATGAAACAATATTTTAATTGTTCATATTTATTATTTATTTATTTACCCTTGGCAAAAAAGTGCAGCACGGGCAACGAAAGTTAATATTGGTAATTTTGACCAAAGCGCCATACGAAATACAATAAATCAGTATTATTTGACCCGAAAGGAAGTACCTACTCTGCGTAAATTACTACTTGAATTGAGGCAATCAATTGATTTTACTGGCTGCAGGGAAACCTTACGTAAAATATTATAAACATGGGTTTTGAATTTAAAAAAAGAAACAAAAAGGTACAAACCTGTGCCCATATACTTCATAGATGAATTGTTAAAAGAACACGGCCACGAAGTTTTGAGATTGCCACCGTATCATTGCCACTTAAACCCCATTTAGCTGGTATGGAGCCAAGTAAAAAGAAAAATTGCCGAAAAAATTTTAAAAGCACTTCGGAAGAAATTGTAGGGAACATGTAAGCGTGCTAGGTAAGCAAAATGCATCGTGCAAGGAGATGTATGAAAGGCGGGCGGCCACTGCGAGCCGACCCGAGCGTGAGTGAGGTTGTAGCTTTGGGGTAATAAAATAAGTTAAAAATATTCGACTTTTAAATTATCCCAAACCTCATTGCGGATCGCAGCATCACATCGCGAAAAAATGATAAAAAAAATTGAAGAAGTATTTGCATCAGTCACAGCGGATGATTGAAAAAAAATATGCTGGACGTGTGAAACGGTCAGAAGTGGAGCACAAAATAAAAACAGGTTACTGGATGATGCTATTCCATTTATAATAAACCTACAAGAATCTGACAGTGATGATAGTATAATATAGATGATGAGCCCGTTAATAGACTCTTGATTCTGATGAGTGATCGAGTGCTTGCTATGGTTTCAGTCGTAAAAAAAATTATGTTTAACATTCAAAAATCTATCGTTATTTTTATACGGTCCTTCATTAGTGTAGGTGACAGTTTGTGCTGGTTCGATAATATACAAAGATTTTATGATTTTTACGGCGAAATAAAAGGGATGATGGCGTGCGCAATGGATTTCAATAAAGAACAATGAAACGAAGCGAAAATGGCCGCGGACCGTCTCACACGCAGCAAGCTTCAGACCGCGCTCTGTATAAACGTGCGCCTTCGCACGCATCACGCATTTTACCATGCCATAAATTATTAATTACAATTACATCGCTCACATGCCCCACCCCAGTGTTGCATTAGCAACACGAACTACCAACCGGTAAGTGAGCGACACGCGTAGCGGATCGAGTTAGAACACCAGTTTTTGTTCTTACATTGACCATTCGAACTCGTCCGTCCTTCCCTGGCAACACTCGCTCCACCTCTTGGCCATGTGTTCCGAGGTCCATTTGGGTCGACTATGAAAACAAGGTCACCTACTTGCAAAGGCCTTCGTTCTTCGTTCCATTTCTTCCTTGGCAGCAGGTCTGGCAACACCTCTTTGAGCCATCGCTTCCAATATAGATCAGCCAGCCTTTGAGCAATCCGCCATTGCTTTCGCAGGTACATCTCTGAGTCATCAAACACACCCAAGTGAGGTAAGTTGGAAGAAGATCCTAGAAGAAAATGGTTAGGTGTTAGAGTCTCTTGGCTCCCAGGGTCTACTGAGACATGTGTCAATGGTCGACTGTTCACGATGTTCTCCACTTCAGCAAGTAGAGTTGTGAGGGTTTCCTCTCTAGGAGCCCGTTCTTTTAATATAATCTTTAATGAGCTCTTCACACTCCGAATCAAACGTTCCCATGCCCCACCCCAGTGTGGGCTGGCGGCAGGAATGAATGTCCATTTTGTGGTATGTTTTAATGCTTCGTTTTGCAGCATCTCTCCATCAAGCTCCTGAGCAGCTCTTTTTAATTCTGCATCAGCCCCTCGCAGGTTTGTACCGTTGTCAGAGAATATGTGTTGAGGCCATCCTCGCCTGGCTGCCATGCGACGTAGAGCCATGATGAAGGAGTCGGTGCTCAGTGAAGACACTACTTCAACATGAATCGCTCTTATAGTAAGACAGGTGAACAATACGCCATACCTGCGTTCACGACGTCTACCAATGGTCACGTCCATCGGCCCGAACAGGTCTACTCCGGTGAACGTAAACGGACGTTGATGATGAGCAACCCTGGCAGGCGGTAAGTCTCCCATTCTCGGCACCTCTGGCTTGCATTTTCTTAAACGGCAAAGCATACATTTTGAAACAACATTCTTAACAGTTGGTCGTAATTTAATAACCCAATATTTTTGTTTCAGGTTGTTTACTACTGTCTCCTGGTTTCCATGAGCAGCATTAACATGGTAATGATTTACTATTAATCTTGTAATATAATTTTTCCCATAAATAATAGCTGGTCTTTTTGTTTCAGGAGAAACATCAGTGGCACTGTCAATACGGCCTCCAAGGCGCAGGACTCCGTGCTCATCTAGGTAAGGTGATAAGGTAAGTAGCTTACTACTTTTATGTATTTGTTTACCCTTTTTCAAAGCATATAATTCTTCACTAAAAGTCTGAGCTTGTGAATATCGCAACAACAAATATTCGGCCTGCTCCATACTATCATTCTCTGTGTTATGGGTAAGTTTACGACATTTTCTTATAAACATTAGTACAGCATGCGTGGCTCTAAGCAAACGCAGCCATGAAGAAAATCTACTAGGATTAGGTACAGGTAAGTCTTCACTCACCATTTGTATAGTTGTTATACATTCCAATTCATAATTCACCATTTTATTTGCTGTTACAGGTACCAGGTCTACCGGCCAGGATGCTTCATTGCAGTACAGGAACTTCGGCCCTGCAAACCATTCCCTATGGAGCACTCTAAGGTCATAGGATTCCCTGGTAGCAATATCTGAAACATTTAAGTGACTGGGTATGTATCTCCATTCTCTATTTTCTGTCAATTCATCTATCTCACCTAAGCGATTAGCAACAAACACCTTGTAGTCCCTCTTGTTGTTACGTAACCATTGTAACACTGTAGTAGAATCACACCAGAATACTCGACGAGTAGCTTTCAGTCTATGTTCTGTCTGAATAGTGTGTGCCAGTCTGGCAGCCATAAGTGCTGCCTGTAACTCTAGTCTAGGTACTGTGGCAGGCTTTACAGGTGCGACACGGCACTTACTGGACACAAATGCTACCTTAATTTTACCGTTGTCTATCCAGCGCCAGTATGCTACAGCACACATAGCCTGAGTAGAGGCATCACAAAATATGTGTAATTGTAAATTGGTATAATCAGAACATGAAGTGTTGTCACTAAATTGACAGTTCAAATCCATATTGTTATTATTATTAAAATAAACATTTTGATAACACCTTGGTATGCGAACATTATGTATTAATTTTAAATTATTTAACCATTTTTTCCAACTTTCATATATAACATCATTTAAATGTTCATCCCAAGCTATATTTGACTTCCATGTTTGTTGTAAAATTATTTTACCATTAATAGTAAATGGTGATAAAAAGCCATAAACATCAAATATAGACATTATCACTTGTAATGCTTCCCTCTTCGTAGGTCGCTTCCCATTAATTATGTCTAATGAGATTCTTTTGAACGATACATCAAAGCCTAGGGTGTCATCCAAGGGGTACCATAAAAGTCCTAGGGCTCGCTCACCATCTAGCTGCTGACCTATTGTCAATTTATGAGCATTTTTCGCAAGTGTTTCGTTGGGTAAATTATTTAAAACTTTTGTGTTATTGCTCAACCAATTACATATAATAAAGCCACCCTCCTTATGAATATTGCTTATATTTTTGGCTAATTGAATACATACGTCTTCATTTGGTTGACTATCTATATAGTCGTCTACATAATGTTGTTTATATATTGCTTCAACAGCTGAAGGGAGTGTAGTTGTAAACCGATTTGCATTTTTGTTCCGGACAAACTGAGCAATGAATGGTGAACAGTTTGCACCGAATATTAAAGATGTCATTTTATAGGTTTTAATAGGGTCATTGACCTTATCACGCCATAGGAATCTAAATGCATCTTGATCATTTGGTAGGATTTTTATGCGTAAAAACATATCTTTAATATCACCAACTATGGCTATTTTATACTCTCGAAACCTTAGCATCATACCAAATAAAGAAGTTAACATATCTGGGCCTTTCAATAAATAATCATTTAATGATAAACCATTTGTTTTACAGGCAGCATCATAAACAAGACGAAGTTTACCTTTATTTAAATTATCAACAGCAAAATGGGGTAAGTACCATATTTTAGATGATGCTGGACAGTTTTTTACTTCCTTAGCAAAATTATTGTGGAAAAGATGGTGAACTCGCTCTCTGTACCTCTGTGCAAATCCTTCATTTAAAGACATTTTTCTCTCCACACCCTTTAGTCTAGCGAGTGCATTAGGGCGTGAATCAGGCATTTTACAGTTTGAATCACGCCAGGGCAAACCTACATGCCATCTTCCATCAATCAACACTGCTGAATTTTCCAGGTGTTCGACAGCTCGTACATCATCAGCGTTCTGTCGACTCTTGCCTAATATGCCCATTGAGTCAATAGTAAATGACCTTCGTACCTGTTCATCCAGCTGCTGCAGCGTGATTCTGTCTTCCTCCTGTGACCCTTGATTACCTTCGCTGCCAATCACGAGTGCAGTATGTGTGTTGTGCTGCGACACCACTGGCACCCTCCCATGAACACACCAGCCTAGTGGAGTGAGTGTTGCGCAGGGTTCATTAAACTTTCCCAACCTATATTGCAAAGGAATCATTAAATTATAATTATCTTGCCCTATTAACAATTCAGGCTTTACATTTTCCCCACATAGTTGAAATTTAACATTTTTTAAATGATCATAATTACTACAATTAACTAAACATAAGTTTTGATTAGGTAAGTTAAGTTCCTTAATACTATGTGCATAAAGTTCATGTTTTTCTCCTTCACAGTTCGTTATTTGAAGATGCACTAGGTCTGTTTCACACATGAGTTCATGTTTGTCCCATGCGCCACGCACACGCATTGTATCGCGTTGCCCATACAGGCCTAGACGTGATGCTAGGCTAGCACTAATGAGACTTACTGTGGACCCGTCGTCCAAGAGAGCACAAACACTTACACTTCCTTTAGGTCCATGTATGTTTACACGAACAACTTTTAGTAACACTTTACAATTTAATGAATTTATATTTATTACATTTTCAGTTGAATGTTGACACTGTAGCAGTTGCCCTGAAGACCTCTCACCCTCCTCCATAGCCTGTTGGTTGAATGCTCCTCTTTCAGGAACTGTGCCACTTCTTCCTTGGACATAGTGAAGTAGCCGATGATGAGGTAGCCCGCAGTTGTCAACATCACAAACATCAGCTGAACACAATTCTCTCCTGTGTGTGGATAATAAACATTTATAACATAGTCTATGTCTTTTTACAAACTCCCATCTATCTTTGCGCATTGACTTTTTAAACTTTTTACATTCTGTAAGTTTATGACAAGATATGTGACAGTATTGACATTTTTTATTCAGTGCAGTATCATTATTTACTAAGACCGAGTGTAAATGGGCAGCTTTGACATGCTCTTGATAGTTTCTTTTGCTGTATGTTGTATTATTAACATTTAAAAGTGCCATAGTATTCACTTTTAGAGCCTCTTCATGTAAAAAGTCTGACAACATTTGAACAGTAAGTTTCTTACCTTGAGCGAGTAGTGGGTAACTGTGGTCGGCCCACTTCGATAGTAGGACTGTAGGCAACTTACTTAAAATACTTCTCATTACGCTTGTGGCCACCAAGTACTCCTCTCGTCCAATTGCACTCACTGCCGCAACATAATTTTTTATTTTTACTGCAAAAGACACTATATCTCTATGATATTCCTGTGACACCGCTTGAAGTTTATTAATTTCCATCATGATTTTTGACAATACTACATCTGGATTACCAAACTGTAACTGCAATGTTGACATTATCATGTCAGCTGATGTTGCACTGATTAGCAGAGCTGACACTGCTTCTCGTGCCGGTCCACGCAGACAATTCCGGAGGCGCCACATGTTTTCTTTGTCAGTAAACTTGCATACCTCTGTAGATTCATCATAGGCCTGCTTGAAATGTAGCCATTCCATAGGGTCCCCTGTAAACATTGGCAACTCTCGTGGGGTACAAATTCGGCTTAACAAGCTAGCATCTTGTGTTTCCTTTGCACTCATTGCAAGATCTTGAATCGCTTTGGCTAATAAATAGAACGAACCTTCATTGTTACCACCATTTGACGGCGGTAGGCACGGCGCGCCCGAAGTAAGACCATGATCGGGAGCAGGCGGTGCATGCTGTTCTTTTTGGCTCCTATCTAACCATTTTTCTATCACACTGTGTGTGTGCCTAGAATTTCGTGATCTATTACCTTCCAGTTCTGCGGCTGCCATTTGAGCAGCAAGTTTTTTTTCTATGAGATCTTTTTCTATTTGAGCCTTAGCCTCAGCTGCTTCCAGCTTCAATTGCGCCTTACGTGCCGCCAATGACGACGCTGAAGATAGTCTCGACAACGCCGGTTCCGGTTTCTGTAACATATTAGTTGGCGGTTCTGATTTGACTTCCCTGCCATCATCCAGGTTTGCTCTCGGTTGCCGCGTTGTTTTTCGCGTTTGCACTACGTGCTTCGGCGTATGATACATAACCTTGTTTGAATTTTGAAATACAATATATCCGATACAAATATATTATATCCGAGCGAGAAGATCCAAAAAATTGTAGGTGACAGTTTGTGCTGGTTCGATAATATACAAAGATTTTATGATTTTTACGGCGAAATAAAAGGGATGATGGCGTGCACAATGGATTTCAATAAAGAACAAGGAAACGAAGCGAAAATGGCCGCGGACCGTCTCACACGCAGCAAGCTTCAGACCGCGCTCTGTATAAACGTGCGCCTTCGCACGCATCACGCATTTTACCATGCCATAAATTATTAATTACAATTACATCGCTCACAATTAGTTTCAGGCTAAAGTTGTTGCTGTATTTTCGTAACTCATGATATTTCATGTAGAAAAATCCTTTCATGGGTCTGGATGCCGTAAGTGGGTGAATCCAATGTTTTGTTATTAGTGCGCTCTGAGACAGCGTGGGGGCGATACGTATGCAAAAATTACATAGTATATTTTCATTTAATTTCGATGCACTAATTTAAAAATCATATACACAGTCACTCTCTCTCTCTCTCTTATCTCGCCATAGCAAAGTTCGAAATATTATCTATATCGATAAAATTATCGGCATGCCATAAGTGTATCGCGTGTTATGGACATCCCATATCCATAATGGCGGCGGCCGCATCGATGACACACACTCTCGAACTTGCAATTACGCTAATAAGACGTCTCTTATATATCATAAGTCAATCAATGTAATAATATATTCAAATAAACCACAGTTGCAACTGAGTCGTCACGAGCGGCGCACGTATGCCGCCCCACAATCCATTATGTATATCATAGAGCAACTCAACTTATGAACTCAGGACAGTCTAAAAAAAGTTTTATTGTAAAATCCTAAAGGCCCGACAGTGCAGTGAACAAAAAACTTAGTGTCAGATTCGCAAGCGCTTTGAAAAAGAGCGGGCACAACTGGACCCGTTGCGTTGTCTCATGTCTGGAAGATGACATCAATACACACGTGTGCATAAGTAATGCATTTGACACAGCACCGGTGATTGACTGCCTGCCGACCCTCTCTTATCACCTTTTTAACGACACTAATGTAGGGGTGCATTACACACAGGGCTGCATCCATACTAGCACGAAATATTAAGATAAGCCTCCCATGACAATCGGAGGAGGCCCTGTGAAACCCGGGAGTCACGCAGCTCCAGTCTGACCAGCAAGAAACGCAGCCCTTACAGGATTCTGCCACAGAACTCTCGAAGCTCACTTTGGACTTTAGTGCATGCAAATAGTTAGTCTATTTTAGTTTATACAAAAATAAAAAGAAATATAACCTAGAAAATATGTAGGCATTGTGACGTAGTGGTTTTACAATCATAGTCAACGATATTTACATTCGAATATAAAATCCTATAAAACCGCGTATTTACTTTCATTGATTCTCCGATCGTACACAAAGTCTCACCATTAAGTAAACATTATTTCTAAAATGCCTCGTTTCCTTTGCGAATAAATATAATTTTAATTCCTTAAACATAAATTTTTCAAATAAAGTTTTTCTTTTCTTTATTTTATTTTACATAACCATTAATGCCAACCATTCAGTGAAATCCTTTTTGTTCAATTCTATACTGCCATAACATTGCTGTATGAATTGGTTCCTTAGCCTCCATATATGACATATCGGTTCCATCAATCTCATGACAGAACCGATAGGTTTTCTAAGTGCGCGCTTATCGTGAATCTGTTTTCAAAAACGTGATTGGTGTTCTTTTAACACCCTGAAGTATATATCTTAATGCAACGGCAGCCATTTCATGGCCTTTTTCGCTGAACATCCCCGCACAGACAAGACGTTGAAGCCGGTACTTCCTTTGGAGCCGACCCTCAAATATTTTTCAAAAAGAGTAAGAGCACTCTGCTATTCCTCTAATTACCGTACAAGACTCATCATAATTAATTTTTTCCTCTAAATTGTATGTGAATACATAATGAATAATTGAAGAATATTTAAATGACAAACGTTCATTTACATAACAGCTCGCTCCAACCTCTTATACTGTGTTTTGTACGAGTATGACGTTTTTATCTTGCCGTACTTGTAAGGAATATATGGATATATGTTGCAAAAAAAAATACGTTACGTCTTTATATTTATAACTATAATTATTTTCTATCCTTTTATTGCGCTTTTGTCTTATTGAATATGCACTGTTTGCTACAACTCCATTAATTCTTCAAAAGTTATTCTGAAACATAATTCTGTATAAAATCTTTTTAAAAAAAGTACTTTAATGTAAAAAATAGAACAACAAATATAAAGAAAAACAATTTTTAGCTAGACGTGTTGTGGGGGAGTTTCTTGCCGCTTCTTCTCCTTAACAGCAATAACACGTTGCGAAGCGGTGTACATACAAGGACTAGGAAGTAAAATTAAATTTTAACCTATATGTATGACCTTCAAAAAGTGTTCTCCAGTGGAACTTATTTTGAATAAAAACTTTTGAATTTTGAATGTTAAATGGTCTTTAATCAAATGTAAATTGCCTGGCTGATGCCTCCACTTATTCTAGTTTATACTCTTGTTTACTTTTTTTACATTATCTAAACAAATAATTTTGTTATCCTGCAACCCGGTTTTGTTTTAATTATATACACCGGAATTACCAGGTAACAGCATTAAGTACAAAATAGGAATTTTAACTAATGATAGATAACAAATAGTAAATTTTAAATAACGTAATGGTAAGTTGTAAATGTCTACTATAAAAAAATAGTATATTGAACATTATACTTGAAAGTAGGTTAAAGTAGTTCGAGACGTCTATTTGTTTGATACTTAGTTTTTAGGGTTTCCTGCGTTGTTCTGCGTTTAAAAGGTTTCATATAGGTCTAAAATCGTCGCCAAGTCGTTATACTCCAAAAACAGGAAGTGTTAGGAACTGACGTGAAGTACATATCGTCATACCTAGACACTTCAATTTGTATCTTTAACAATTAAAGCTGAATATAAGCTAGTTATTAGTTCCTTGCCGTTAATAAAGTGTTTGACATAGGAAATAAATGGTATATTAATTGGGTTTCATTCTTTTATTCACTCCATTACCCTCTGTTGAGCCTGAATTTTATAAACCACCACTCAACAACAACTTCTTTTAAATAACAATACAACGGAAACGCACCAACTTTCAACGGATGGTACAGACAAGCCCCTATCTATGCTGTTACGTAAATCAGATGTGCAACTTAAACGCCTGGAACGTCTCCTAAATAAATCTCGATAACATAAACGAGAGATGGGAACTTCAACTCCAGCTCAACATAATAGAATCAAAATGAGACTCCATCGATAAGACCCAGTGGGAACTAAGTTACTTATTACAAGGAAGCGACAATGATTAACGAAGCCAAATTCTACCACTGTGAACAAGTCTACGACAGTCTAAACTTTAGACCCTAAAGGGATATTTGAATAGAAAAATTTTTGAAACGTCGCATTATAAAAAAACAACATTGTGTGCAGTTACAAACCACTGGAAAATAAAAACCACAATAAAACATGAACCATACAAAAGTTTAAAAAATAATTAAAACATATAGGTGTTTCAACATACTAACACAATTAAAACATCCACCACCATATATAATACTGTGTCAAATGATGGGGGAACCATCTAGTTAGTTTTAGAACTTTTGGAAAAATCTAGAACGGAAAGACAAGGACGGATATATTTAGAAAAGGATAGACGATAAACGAAAAAAAGAAATAGATAGATGTTAGAAAGGGATACATGTTAGAAAGGGATAGATGTATAAACGCAAGTTCCTGAACTGTAGGTTCGGGCAGACATAGATAGATGGTTCTAGAAAATTCTTCCGGGTATAAGGCCTAGTTCAGACATGGCGGAATCCGTGCGGATGCAAATTGCGCGGTTGGACCGCGCGGATCTTATTTACATTAGCGCTTAGTAATCGTTCAGACATAACCGCGCGGTTAATCAAGCCGCGCGGTTACCGCAACCGCCAGAAAATAGAATCGCGCTGCTCCCGCGCGTTTCTATTACAATGGAGTCTTTACTTCGCGTTCAGTTGCGTTGCGGATACCGCGCGGTGAGCACGTCACTGTTCGTGAGTTCGCCATGGATCGTTTCGACACTGAACTATTTATTGATGAGGTGGAGAAGAGACCTGCAATATGGGCATTCAGTGTGATGATTACTCAAATAAAATTATCAAGAACCGAGCTTGGCAAGAGTTGGTGGAGATATTTGGAAATTGTGAAGACACGGTGGAAAAAAAGAATATTTTAAGTAAGTAGGTTTATTCACCAAAAAATAATTGACAGAATTATGTTATAATTATTGTTATGAAGCGTATATTATACTCTCCGTATACTTTAGGTACTTAAATAAATATAAACAAACTTCGGCTGCTTTATGCAGACATTTCGAGCATTTTTTAAATGAAGGTCACAACGGTATTACCATATTTCGTTTCTTTACATTTAGTTATGTACCTAAACATTACAAGTACGGTATGTTAGTTGCAGCTATATCTTTGTGTCTTGCCATGGAACACGCCCATCGTTCACAAAGTAATGAGCGAATTTATCTCTGATATTCAAAGATGACGGTGTCCCTCTTCCCGCATGCAAGGTATTGAGATTAGTCATGGGTGCATTATATAAAGTATCTTTAAATTTTAGACCATCTCTAGTCCGCACATAGTTATGTAGAACACAAGAAGCTTTTATTATATCTTCGGCAAAATCTATGTTTACATTTATAGGCCTATGAAAGATGCGCCATTTGTTCGCCAAAATACCAAAAGTGCACTCAATATTACGTCGGGCTCTCGATAACCTATAGTTAAAAATCCTTTTTTCATATGGTAAACATTTGCCTGAATATGGGCGCATTAAATTTTCTGCTAAGCCGAAGGCTTCATCTCCAACTATAACATAAGGCATTGGTGTTAGGTCTACATTAGATATTGGTTTAGGTGTTGGTATGTTTAATGATTTTTCTGTCAGGCGTTTATAAAAAACCGAATTTTTAAATATAGCAGAATCACTGCTTTTGCCATAAGCCCCAATATCAACATAAGTAAAGCAATAGTTGGCGTCGCAAAGTGCTAAGAGCACTATGGAAAAGTAATGTTTATAGTTATGATACAAAGAACCCGAATCAACAGGCTTTATAACTCGGATATGCTTGCCGTCTATAGCACCAATGCAATTTGGAAAATTTGCATATCTCTCAAAGTCTCGTGCTATTGTCTTCCAGATATCTTCAGTCGCTTCGGGCATGACTATGTTTACCAACTTATTCCACAATGATTTACATACTTCGCGGACAATTCCAGTAATCGTCGATTTTCCTAGGTGATAATTGTAGCTTAGTTCTCCAAATGAACAACCCGTACCAAGATATCTGAAACAAGAATATTATTAATAATGTTATTATTTTTAGGTACACAACTCCAAAAAAATGGAAAAACATACGAGATTGCTACAATAAAGAATGCAAAAAAGAAAAAACAACTCCTTCTGGTTCAGGTGCTCGTAAAGGAGCCCGATATATGTATTTTTCAAGATTATCTTTCCTGCAGAATAGTGTAAGTAATAAAGACACTACAACTAATATTGAAGAACAGAATGAAAGGCAAAGTGAGGAGACAAGTGAACTAAACGCCAATGCAACCGAAGCCACTGAAATACGTCCCCCTAAACGTAAGAAAACACAAGTGCCAGAAGAAAAAATAGCTGTTTTAATAGAAAAAAGTATCGAGTCACGAAAACATTTTCAGAATGAACTTCAAGAAAATAGTATTACCAAGCAAGATGACGACAAACTCTTTTGTTTGTCGTTATATGAAGAACTCAGAAAAGTACCAGAAAATAGGCGTTTAGCAACCAAAATTGAATTACTTCAAGTGATACAAAAAGGACAAAGCTTACCACCCCCTGTTCGCTACAATACTCAGCAGATCACACCTACGTATTGGCAAGGACAACAGTATACAAGCCCGCAAGGATATTTTACTACATCTGGATCATCTCCTCCTGTTCCGGCACCGTCACCGTCACCATCGCAATTTAGTTCTGGCTCTCAGTCCTCTACAGTTATAGAAAATATTTATGCTGATTTTGAAGAACAATAAATAAATCTTACCTTAAAGTTATTACGAGTTTCTCTTCCGGTGACACGCTTGGCCTCAAATGCGTTTCAGAGCATGAAATATCTTGCCTGATCAGTTCAATTAGTTCATCAAAAGATTTTATTGACATTCTCAAATAGTCAAAAAATTTGTTATCATACATTCTTAATTTGGGATATAATGTTACGAACTGACCATGTACTAGTCGGTCACGTAATATTGGATGCACCCAATACCGCCTTTTTCTTTTCTTTTTTTTAAGGAGCAACCACAGTAAACACACTTCTTCGTCGACCTCCATTTTGAAACTGACGCTAACCCGCACGAAATCGCATACTAACCGCGCGTGTCTGAATAGCTTCACAATTTTGCGGTTTGAAACCGCGCGATTCGTAAACGCACGATTCCCGCATGTCTGAACGCAGGCTTACTCAGCATGTCGCCCGCAGCTGCATGTTTACTAATCTAATATGGAAGGACGGGAAGAGATCATAACTAGATACTTCTTGTTTATTTTGGCTAGTTACGTGATTTGTTTTTATAATTAATTGAATTTTAAATAAAATTCTTCATTCCCAAGCGAAATAATACTTTTATATTATAAAAAAAACGTATACTTACTGAAAATAAGATACACCATCGTCTTTTTTCACTTTACTTCCGTAGTTTTTACACGTTTTAACAATACAGTACGGCATTATTTACGCGTGTTCTATGTTAGTCGACCAAATGGAGACTAGGGCGCAATTGTTGCTCTTTTAGCATTTTGTTGCTCTTTTGCTTGGGACACTTTTGAGTGCGGCACGCGCAGTCCATTAGTTAGTAAGTCAATGAAACACAGTGATATTTCAACGGTGCAGGCTCGTGAAACTGAAAGCCCACTCCCACGCCACTGCCGTGACCTTTGAACTAGGTCTGAGGCCTAGTTCGATTTTCAATACCCTAAACCACGCTAAGTGCCGCCCAGTGATATTTGTATTGTAAAACGATTACAATGGGCTGGTAATTACTTTTAGTTACTTGTTACAAGGACCACCATACTGTTACATTATTAAACAGTGTGAAAATTTGTGAGGGACGCTTTTAATGAGGAAACCATTTTGAGTTGAAGAGAAATTAACTGATATATTTATTAATAATGTTGCCACATATTACAAAATAGTTTTTAGTGTTGCCATGTTTAAATGTGAATTTAACATATTTTGTCTTGAACAAGATTCATTTTTTACCCACAAACTACACACACACATAACGTAGCCTTTAGATGTTGCTTATTTTGGTACTAAAAAAGCTCTGGCGGCGGATTTTAACCAATTATAAAATTAAAAATCCTTGAGAGTCAACCATTATTAAGTCTCATTTTCCAAAATTACTAAAAGATCTACTGCAAAGTATAGACATATCTATAAAAGATAATATAAAAACGGGTTTTGCAGCTACGGGCATAATGTCTTTCAATCCACATAAGCTACTGAATAAATTGCCAGATCATTAAGAAGAAAATAAATATAGTATAGACAGTACACTATTTGACTTTATAAAATAAACAAAAGCACCTAAACACTTCCAGAAAACAAGAAGTAGAAACCTAAAAGTAGATTCTGGGATTTTTATAACATCTCAAGACTTAGAATCTCTTTTAGGGTCCCCGCAGACTATAAACTTTCTATCGGTCGATAGTTTGATTGGCTTCTTAAACAGTATGAAGAGGTGCAAATGCGCACATTACAGTGCTTCAGTATAGGCCGACAAAAAAGTTTGATGGGCTCCATAAGTGCCTTTAAACCAAACTATCGGCCGACCGCTTGACCAGTATGGCGCTCTTCCCCGCCCGCACACCTGCCGAATATCGGCCGGCTCGGCTGTAGCGCCAGTTCACTCCGCGTTGAAGGCAGGAAAGGTCGTGGGCGTGGTTTTACATGATGGATTCAACCTCGTCCTTGCTTGTCGAAACGTATATTGGAACTGCATTCATTCATTCTTCGTGCCTTTAAACAATCCCATATTTCGTCACAGGCCTGATGCAAAAATCTATAATAAAGGAATGACTCGTTAATGAAAAACATGATGGCAAAAACAGAAGTTCATAGAATAAGAAAATATATATTTAGAAGCAAACAAAAATATGTTGAATAAAGAAATATTTAGCTTGCTGATTATTGATTTATTGAGTAGTGCACTATGCGATACAAAAAGTTGCATTCTCAATACTACGTATTGTATGGGAGGACTAAAAGATGGCTTTACAATTGATGGAGTAGAAAATTTAAACTCAATAAATGTTTGTAACGATATTGAAGAACTACTTAAAGAAAGGCCCATTCAATGTTTTGAGAAGACTTCAAAAGAAGTAAAATGCTCAAAATGTATTGCAAAGCATTTCCTTCAAACTGCCTATTTTGAGAACCACTCAAACGCATTTAGAAAGCACGTAAACAGTCATTATATGGGAACCCACAAACTGATATCACTGGCATCAATAATTTTTGGATGGTTTCTAACATAAGTTTAGTTTTAGTTTTAGTTGCATACAGAAAAATAAGGATAAAAAGTGAAAACATATCATATAAGTATGTTCTTGCATCCACTTTGGCTTTTGGAATGCTATCATTGATTGATTGGTTTCTTTTTCTTTCATTTTTTGGAGAAAGAGAAGAACAAAATTAGGAACAAACAATGATCACTTTTTCTTTTGAAATTAGTTTTACTTTTTATTGAACCTAAATTAAATATAATAATACTTTAAACAGTTGGGTTTGTGATATAACATAAGGTATATACTGGTTTGTGTCAAAATGAATTAAGGTTTACTAAATTTATATATGTGCGCTAACCTTTCTTTATTTTGTTACTAAGATAAATTGTATTTTTCATATTTAAAATTATTATGTTATTAATTACATTTTTTTTGGGCTAAGTGTTCATTCACGTTGACTCGCAGGAGCGGTGGCGAGCGCGGGCGCGGTAGACGTTACTTGCATTTCGTACGTGAACACTTGGGTATTACGCCATATGCTTGATATTTCGTGACCGCGCCCGCCAGTGAACGTGTCTGAACACAAAGAGTTGCAAACAAAATGGATACACTAAAGGGACAACTTCCGACGTGAATAATCAAGCCCAAAAAGATATTACATCAGGCCAAGGTGCAAAAAAGAGAAAGAAATACAGATATTATTACGACCAATATTATTTTTAGTTCTACACGTTGAAGATGCCAAAACATCTGGAAACTACAACTCTCCAACAAATGTAACAGAGCAAAATATGGAAGCCCGCCAACGCCGAACAACATAAATTCACCAGCTGGATCTTTGCTTGACACTCTTAATATTTCAGAGACTCCTAAGAAGAAAAAGAACACTAAATCATCCTTTGAGGATGAGGTTCTGAAGGCCATAAATGCAATCACCTACTATCTATACTCAGATCACACAACAGCAGCAGTCACAGTCGGAGACCACCTTCATCTATACTCAGACCACACCACAGCTCGCACAGCCAACCTTCACTCAACCCCAGAATACGTATCAGCAGCACTCAGAGTCACACCCAACATTGCCCTTGCTACAATCTTCATCCGTTAATCCTGTAAGTCCATCAAAAGTAATTAGTATTCTAGAGTAGCGCCAATATCATCTCGCTAATTCAACTGTATCAAGTTCTACGCCACACTCCGCACAGAGCTTTTTTACGACTTTCAACCCAAATATTTGCTCATCTCCATCCAACACTGATCAATCAAGTTCAACAACTGTTCAGAGCCCCTTGACCAATATACTTATATTGGTCGTGAACTTTCACGAGAAGAATTTTACTTATCTTCAGATTATTGTTAAATTTAACACTTAAGTTTTTTTACTAATGAAAATGATTTTGTAAGTTTGAAATTGTTGTTTTACTGACCTCAGTGTAGCAAACGCATGTTGGTATCTTTAGTATTCTTCGAGATCCCACTATTGTCAACAATATATGGAAATTGACTTGTGATGTTTTAATTCTAGACCATGGAGTTTCCTAACGAAGACAGCATTCAAATTAATAGAAATATGTCAACTGACGATACTTCATCAACTTCCACACCATTCAAAAAACGGCGAGAATCAGAAATTTCGGAAGTACGAGATCAAATGAAGACGGCTGTAAATGTCTTTAAAAATATCTCAGATTGACCGAGGACTGAAGTGGATGAGGTAGATTTATATTGTCAACTACTGGGCAAAATAATTTAAAAAATTTATGAGCAACAAAAAAAAGATTATAATGCACTATATAGATTAACTTATTTATTGGAAGCGAAAGCACTCTTACTTTCTAGCTGCAGCACATACTCGTGCTTAAGATCTACCCCGGATTCCTTAGCACCTTCACCATCTCCTTCGTCACAGATGTTGACATACGGTACCCTACCCCAGATGGCGTGCGTTACGCACCTACACCACCCCCTTCGTCACAGGTGTTACCAAGCCCTGTATATTAGGTTACTGATGATTATGGTGATTATACAATTGTACAACCACATTATAGCCAAGCAGAATATGTGACAGATCCTTCCACCTCGTGCACCTCTACTCAAACGGTGACAACTACATCAAATGACATCGTTACACAGTCACTTACTCTTACTAAGATACAAAACAAGAAATAAATGCTAATGAAAAACTTTTTTTTTAAACGTGTTTTTAATTTCTAATTATTTGGTTGTGACGTTGCAAATTTGGCGTTATTAGCCTTGCAACACCTACGTATAGTACTTCTTAAATCGGTTGTATTAACACCGCATTACATCTTTAATTTAGACATTAGAAATCACGCGATCCCATTCCGCGACATCTCCTTGAGCTCCGTCCTCCCTCACCTCACACCCCTCAGGGACAACCACGCCACTTATATGTGCGTCGTTGCACCCCGCGCGCCTCAAGCCTCGCGCGCTTAAATACCATTGCAGGCCCCGCGCCGCTCTCTTCCGCCTCTCGACTTCATACAAGTTAGACACAGTATTAGTTTGTGCCATCTTTGGTTTAGATTCAGTGAAAGAAGACTATCAAGGTACGTAATGTTCTTATTCGAAGTGTTTCCCCTGCGTGTCCCTTCTTCTTCATATCAGTAAGGCGTATCTACCTTACAGATGAACCTCACGCCGTCGTATCATGCCAGCAGCCGACCGCCCGAAGGTCTGGCGAGGCGAGTGTCAAAGGTAAGAAACGAAATTCCACTAGCTTGGGTGTCCCTATATAACCTTAGATTCTTAGATATATCATTATAAATAACCCAGATTTTTTATATTTTTCAATGCATATTTTGTCCTATTCTAGATGGTATGCCTACTCCTACTTTTTAGTTTTAAATTCTGGTAGTTACCTATGATGATATAAAACCTATTTCATTTGTTTTAGATTTGAACTGCATTATCATTCTATGCAACGGGGTCATATCAAAGACCAGTAGGAGACATTGATGCACATTCTTTGGCCCAGCAAACAGTGTCATCTGTAATAAGGGAAGTGACTAGATGCATTGATTCTCTTGAGATGAGGAGAAAATACATTCATTTCCCACAAAATTTAGAGGAACGAAATAAATCGTTCCTTTGTTTGGTCGTCGTTCATATTCATGACCAAATCATGCGCGCTTCGCGCGCGATTGTTCGAATGGCAAAATCGATTAGTTAATCGTTCCTTTGTTTGGTCGTAGCGTGTGGAGGGGAGTAAGAGGGATTGAAAAATCCGGCTAGTTATAAAAACAGTTTACCAGGTCTGCTTCGCACACTATGACGTCACAGATAGTATATAAAGCCGAAATTCATGTTATTACATTTAAATGCCGCCAGTTCGTGGCAATCATCCTGGACAAATACGATACGGTGAATTACAGAAAGCATATTCAAGAGCTTGGAGACAATTGCGTAGAAGTGAAAAAGAACAATTTGGATCTTATAACGCTTGGAGAGTAAGTAATGCTGGACGCGCTATTAAACAGCAGTTTGATTCTACGTGGAATAGACGCCGTTCCCGGACCCAGTAACGACGGTGAGCCCAGTCCCAAACGTTCCCGGACTGAAGAATTCGACGAGTTTAATTTGGACGATTTATTTGGCGATATTAATTGGAATAATATCCAATTTGGTGATATGGCAGATATACAAAATAATTTGCCTCAGGCTCCTTCTGCCTCATCGGTCGCTCAAGGAGGTGCTCAAGCGGAGCCTATGGACACCGAACAATTGGGATCAAATTCTGGAGGATCAGGAAGAGCAGCGATTGCTACACAGAACTCGGGCGGTATAAGTACTATTATGCCCAATCCACGTTTGAAAACATTACATATTAGTTTTTCAAAGAAATGGTTTAAATATACTTACGGTTATGCTCATACTATGGTAAGTGGAACTAAATTAAATAGAGTGTATACGCCTTATGCGTATTATCCTGTGGATTGGGTACCATGGTACTTATCGCCGCAAGAATTCTCTTCATTACCTTGGAATAGCAAAATTGTTAATGTAAAAACTGATATTCATCTGATGGGAACTCGTACTTCATTTGATCATGGAACTACTTTAACGGGAACCGCAACTACTGAATATGTACCTATTGTAAAGTGGTGTATTGGCTTAAACAATAAAGTGTACATTGATAATCGCCCTGTTAAATCTGAGTCTACAGATCCCATGATTCCTTCAGGGGTTAAAGATAAAACTTTACAAGATCAATTTACTACTATGTACTCGATTGGTGGTGCAAGTGAAATACCTCGATACTTAAATTGGTATGCTGGAATAATTTACAATAAAACTGATGATGTTTATGATGGCATTCCAACTATAATAAACTATCGTTTAGACAAAGTTCTAAATACAGGTTTAGAAAATAAAATAATGGATAAAGCTATTATTAATTATTCTTATCAGCCTTCGAATGGGTATATAAAGCCAACCAAGAAAATTATTATTCCAATGTATAACAAAGATGATGGCTTTGCTGATGACATCAGTTTTAATCAAGTGCTATATAAGCACCAAGTACCGCATACTGTTAAACTCAGTACTGTTGCTAACGAACGCGGTCGCGTTATTGCTTCTCAAGATCTACAATCAACATCTTACAATTACACAAATAGAACATCTTATAATTATTACCAAAGTGTCGAGGGATATACTTTTTTTCACGTGCATTCTGGACAGCATTCATCTTTCCGCAATCAACCTCAAGTACATCTTGGATTGCTGGCAACCCCAGCCTTAAACCCTGGTACGGAGACTAAGAATTTTTTAAATTCCAGCTTATATACTGTGTGCTATACACATTGCGATGTGGAATTTGACATGGAATCTATGTGCACTGGTGGAGAACCTTATGACTGGCCTGAAGACGTTAAATTTTTCATTAACAAAGAGAAAGGTTATACTGGATATGGTGCTCAGCTTATGGGTGTTACTGCTTCTATTGCACCCCGTGTGGAGTCAATTAGAGGCAGAAGACGACCAATACAGCGGGGAACCAGCGATGTTTCAAGTTATTCGCGACAAATTCGTAGAAGTGGACGACTATCCCCAGGCGGACGCAATGACTTGGCCAGGAAATTACGACGAGTCGAGCTTGACGAGCCTCTCCAGCTTAATAGGCGAGCAGAACCTACTAAGGTGTTGCGATCCATTGAATCAGACCACGATGACGAATTTGACCTTATGTCTTACGAGACAATCCAAGACTTTGTCTCAGATTAATTTTGAATTGTGTATTTTAAATTCTTATTGGCAAGTGTCTACAAGTTTTGACAATGATATTTCTACAAGTTCCAGACGATTTAATAATTATCTAATTGATATGTTAACTATTAATCAATATACTGATCCAAAATATAAAGAATATGATGATTGTTTGTATAGTAGAAAACCTTTTTTTAAAGCACCTGTCAATTGTTATTGGCAGAATCCTAATAACCAAAAAACTACAGAGTTCTGGAACTTTTGGGAAAATTATGGTCAAGACTTATTAATGTTATATGATTATGTTTTGTATAATAATCAAAATTATAAAGAAAATCATTTATGGTATTTAATCGCATATTTAAAATTTATAATCTTTCAAATACCTAATCCTGTTGATGTTATCAGTGTGGTGAAAAACAACATTAAATTTCAATCTACTGTGAATCGTCATATACGAACAATGGAAAATTCCATTCGTAAAATACAAAATGATTTAATAAAGTACATTATATATAACATGTAATAGTTACAGGCCCGGACTGCAATGAATAATCATTTTACATAAGTAAAATACTTCTTTTCAGGTTTTATGAGAAGTTTAAGATGCCAGGAATTTTAGGGTGCATAGACTGCACACATATTACTATATAGTAAGACCGGTGGAGAATGAAGAAAGGTTTTACTCTAGGAAACAAAATCATTCATTGAATGTTCAATTGGTAAATATCTAATTAATTTACTTCTGCAAGTTGCTGTTAATATGTAACGGTCTAATGGTAACAGCTGCAGTGCCACCCAGAACTCTGTTCTGCAAAATCATGTATGGCATCATACCTAATATGCAGTAGTTTAATTTGAAAGAGTCCTTAGTTCTCCTTATTGTACATTATAATAAGTACCAACATAAGTCATTGTTAAAAGATTACTTACCTTTTTATTATTTCTACTTTTGTTTTAGGTTTGTGATGCTGACATGAAAATTACCAGTGTGGATGCCAGCTATGGTGGTAGCACACATGATGCATTTATTTGGAATGCACACCCCGTTAAATCCCATTTGGAACATATCAATGAATCATCATGGTTACTTGGTAAGATTTAAGTTCTTAATTATCATAAAGAGTAGGTACCAAATGCCACAACGGGAGGTCTTATCGCTCAAATTGATATTTTAATTTTATGATAATTCTTGAAAGCATAGGTAATGTAAATTTTGGTTTAAAGTAAAACATTATCTTCATTTTCAGTCCTTATAATTTTACTGTATATTACTTTTTTTTTTATTGCAGGAGTTCAGCAGACAGGCAGACGGCCCACTTGATGGATAGCGGTTACCATCGCCTATGGACATTTGTAACACCAAAGGTACTACTAATGCGCTGCTGCTCTCTTGAAGGAGACTGGAGCCTGGTCACTTATATTAAGTACTATGTTATTCTACAAACTAACAAATATTACATACCTATTGATAATAGTACTACAGAATATATTATTTACCTACCTACCTATATTAATGCAACTAATCATTTATCATATGAGTTATAAAAATGTACATACATCATTATTTTTATGGCACAATAATGCAACTTTACAATGATGAGTGATATAACATGTTTAATGAATATTAACAATTATAAAAACAGTAATAATAAAAATAAATTTCCATGTTTCAGGAGGCTCTGGATATCCATTGAGAAAATTATTGATGATACCAATAATTAATGCTACTCCTGACACCAGAGAGCCACTATACGGATGTTCATGTCCGTACTCGAAATATTATCGAGAGAACAATTGGTCTTTTAAAAGTACGTTTTCGTTGTCTTTTAGTGCACAGGATGTTACACTACAAACCAGAGATGGCTGGTTCTATTACAAATGCTTGTGTGACTTTGCACAATATTTTTAATAAAGCAAACATTCTTGTGCCTAATTTGAGCAATGAAGATATGCTTAGAGAAGCACAATTACAGATAGCTGTAACTAAAGCTGATTCTGAAGGCACCAGTACTAATACTTAAGCTCTTCAACAAGGTATAGAAATTAGAAATGCTCTCGTTCATCGTTTATGAGATGCTAGACGAATCTAAAACAAAAAATATTTTATTTCATTTATAATATTGTATAAGTAAGTTATGCAGCTAGTACATTTTTAGGTAATGTTATCATCTTATCTAAACAAGAGCTGTATTTATCGCCTGATGGTAAATGTCACGTCTGCCCATTAGTTTTAGTAGTACTTAAGCACCTATTTCAATGAAACAATATTTTAATTGTTCATATTTATTATTTATTTATTTACCCTTGGCAAAAAAGTGCAGCACGGGCAACGAAAGTTAATATTGGCAATTTTGACCAAAGCGCCATACGAAATACAATAAATCAGTATTATTTGACCCGAAAGGAAGTACCTACTCTGCGTAAATTACTACTTGAATTGAGGCAATCAATTGATTTTACTGGCTGCAGGGAAACCTTACGTAAAATATTATAAACATGGGTTTTGAATTAAAAAAAAACAAACAAAAAGGTACAAACCGTATACTTCATAGATGAATTGTTAAAAGAACACGGCCACGAAGTTTTGAGATTGCCACCGTATCATTGCCACTTAAACCCCATTTAGCTGGTATGGAGCCAAGTAAAAAGAAAAATTGCCGAAAAATTTAAAAGCACTTCGGAAGAAATTGTAGGGAACATGTAAGCGTGCTAGGTAAGCAAAATGCATCGTGCAAGGAGATGAATGAAAGGCGGGCGGCCACTGCGAGCCGACCCGAGCGTGAGTGAGGTTGTAGCTTTGGGGTAATAAAATAAGTTAAAAATATTCGACTTTTAAATTATCCCAAACCTCATTGCGGATCGGATAAGAAAAATTGAAGAAGTATTTGCATCAGTCACAGCGGATGATTGAAAAAAATATGCTGGACATGTGAAACGGTTAGAAGTGGAGCACAAATAAAAACAGGTTACTGGATGATGCTATTCCATTTATAATAAACCTACAAGAATCTGACAGTGATGATAGTATAATATAGATGATGAGCCCGTTAATAGACTCTGATTCTGATGAGTGATCGAGTGCTTGCTATGGTTTCAGTCGTAAATATATCACGAAATAACATAACAAAAAAATGATGTTTAACATTCAAAAATCTATCGTTATTTTTATACGGTCCTTCATTAGTTTCAGGCTAAAGTTGTTGCTGTATTTTCGTAACTCATGATATTTCATGTAGAAAAATCCTTTCATGGGTCTGGATGCCGTAAGTGGGTGAATGCAATGTTTTGTTATTAGTGCGCTCTGAGACAGCGTGGGGGCGATACGTATGCAAAAATTACATAGTATATTTTCATTTAATTTCGATGCACTAATTTAAAAATCATATACACAGTCACTCTCTCTCTCTCTCTTATCTCGCCATAGCAAAGTTCGAAATATTATCTATATCGATAAAATTATCGGCATGCCATAAGTGTATCGCGTGTTATGGACATCCCATATCCATAATGGCGGCGGCCGCATCGATGACACACACTCTCGAACTTGCAATTACGTTAATAAGACGTCTCTTATATATCATAAGTCAATCAATGTAATAATATATTCAAATAAACCACAGTTGCAACTGAGTCGTCACGAGCGGCGCACGTATGCCGCCCCACAATCCATTATGTATATCATATGGCAACTCAACTTATGAACTCAGGACAGTCTAAAAAAAGTTTTATTGTAAAATCCTAAAGGCCCGACAGTGCAGTGAACAAAAAAATTTGTGTCAGATTCGCAAGCGCTTTGAAAAAGAGCGGGCACAACTGGACCCGTTGCGTTGTCTCATGTCTGGAAGATGACATCAATACACACTGTGCATAAGTAAGCATTTGCACAGCACCGGTGATTGACTGCCTGCCGACCCTCTTTTATCACCTTTTTAACGACACTAATGTAGGGTGCATTACACACAGGGCTGCATCCATACTAGCACGAAATATTAAGATAAGCCTCCCATGACAATCGGAGGAGGCCCTGTGAAACCCGGGAGTCACGCAGCTCCAGCCTGACCAGCAAGAAACGCAGCCCTTACAGGATTCTGCCACAGAACTCTCGAAGCTCACTTTGGACTTTAGTGCATGCAAATAGTTAGTCTATTTTAGTTTATACAAAAATAAAAAGAAATATGTTATAACCTAGAAAATATGTAGGCATTGTGACGTAGTGGTTTTACAATCATAGTCAACGATATTTACATTCGAATATAAAATCCTATAAAACCGCGTATTTACTTTCATTCATTCTCCGATCGTACACAAAGTCTCACCATTACGTAAACATTATTTCGTAAATACCTCGTTTCCTTTGCGAATAAATATAATTTTAATTCCTTAAACATACATTTTTCAAATAAAGTTTTTCTTTCTTTTCTTTATTTTATTTTACATAACCATTAATGCCGACCATTCAGTGAAATCCTTTTCGTTCAATTCTATACTGCCATAACATTGCTGTATGAATTGGTTCCTTAGCCTCCATATATGACATATCGGTTCCATCAATCTCATGACAGAACCGATAGGTTTTCTAAGTGCACGCTTATCGTGAATCTGTTTTCAAAAACGTGATTGGTGTTCTTTTAACACCCTGAAGTATATATCTTAATGCAATGGCAGCCATTTCATGGCCTTTTTCGCTGAACATCCCCGCACAGACAAGACGTTGAAGCCAGTACTTCCTTTGGAGCCGACCCTCAAATATTTTTCAAAAAGAGTAAGAACACTGCTACTCCTCTTATTACCGTACAAGAGCCATCATAGTTCATTTTTTCCTTTAAATTGTATGTGAATACCAAATTTTAAATGGTCTTTAATCAAATGTAAATTGCCTGGCTGATGCCTCCACTTATTCTAGTCTATACTCTTGTTAACTTTTTTTACATTATCTAAACAAATAATTTTGTTATCCTGAAACCCGGTTTTGTTTTAATTATTTACACCGGAATTACCAGGTAATAGCATTAAGTACAAAATAGGAAGTTTAACTAATGATAGGTAACAAATAGTAAATTTTAAATAACGTAATGGTAAGTTGTAAATGTCTACTATAAAAAAATAGTATATTGAACATTATACTTAAAGTAGGTTAAAGTAGTTCGAGACGTCTATTTGTTTGATACTTAGTTTTTAGGGTTCCCTGCGTTGTTCTGCGTTTAAAAGGTTTCATATAGGTCTAAAATCGTCGCAAGTCGTTATACTCCAAAAACAGGAAGTGTTACGAACTGACGTGAAGTACTTATCGTCATACCTAGACACTTCAATTTGTATCTTTATCAATTAAAGCTGAATATAAGCTAGTTATAAGTTCCTTGCCGTTAATAAAGTGTTTGACATAGGAAATAAATGGTATATTAATTGGGTTTCATTCTTTTATTCACTCCATTACCCTCTGTTGAGCCTGAATTTTATAAACCACCACTCAACAACAACTTCTTTTAAATAAACAATACAACGGAAACGCACCAACTTTCAACGGATGGTACAGACAAGCCCTTATCTATGCTGTTACGTAAATCAGATGTGCAACTTAAACGCCTGGAACGTCTCCTAAATAAATCTCGATAACATCAACGAGAGATGGGAACTTCAACTCCAGCTCAACATAATAGAATCAAAATGAGACTCCATCGATAAGACCCAGTGGGAACTAAGTTACTTATTACAAGGAAGCGACAATGATTACGAAGCCAAATTCTACCACTGTGAACAAGTCTACGACAGCCTAAACTTTAGACCCTAAAGGGATATTTGAATAGAAAAATCTTTGAAACGTCGCATTATAAAAAAACAACATTGTGTGCGGTTACAAACCACTGGAAAATGAAAACCACAATAAAACATGAACCATACAAAAGTTTAAAAAATAATTAAAACATATAGATGTTTCAACATACTAACACAATTAAAACATCCACCAACATAGATAATACTGCGTCAAATGATGGTGGAACCATCTAGTTAGTTTTAGAACTTTTGGAAAAATCTAGAACGGAAAGACAAGGACGGATATATTTAGAAAAGGATAGACGATAAACGAAAAAAAGAGAGAGATAGATGTTAGAAAAGGATAGATGTATAAACGAAAGTTCCCGAACAGTAGGTTCGGGCAGACATAGATAGATGGGTTCTAGAAAATTCTTCCGGGTATATATATAGGCGTAAGGCGCGCCTACTGGACAGTTTAAAGTTG
Organism: Dendrolimus punctatus; assembly: GCA_012273795.1. Classification (NCBI taxonomy): domain Eukaryota; kingdom Metazoa; phylum Arthropoda; class Insecta; order Lepidoptera; family Lasiocampidae; genus Dendrolimus; species Dendrolimus punctatus. Next base: position 1,629,273 of record CM022546.1, on the reverse strand, counting down.
AGTTCAGTCCAAGACGATGAAGCGATAAGTGCGATACTAAAGAGTTGGAAGATAAGGTTAATAATAGAAGACTGAGACGAATTAAGTGGTGAATTTAGTGACACGTTTGGTGGACAGATACGTGAAGGAGTTGTGTAGCGTAGTTCGAAAGAGGAACCAGAAGCGAGCTACCCGCGATAATATCGGAGGTGGTCCACGCAATATCGGCGACGGTATTGAGGGTGTGACAACTTATCATCGGGACTGTGCATCATTGGTCGTGCGTATAGGGGCAACCCTGCAGAGAGGTACTACGTGGGCTGAGTAAGTCAATAAAAGCTTTTAAATTAAAAACTGGTGTTTTCTTCCAATCCATAGAAGCGTACCCCCGCTCGTACGTAACAATACTATAATACTGAAAATCGAATGAGGGGTTGAAAATTACATATAGGTATATGATTTAAGTTTTTCACATATTATTTTTTTCTTCATCGCCGCGGTCCCCTATGAAGTTGGGGGTAACAAAGCCTGAGGAGTGTCCAGCCTGAGATCTTTACCCCGGCGTTTGCTTGAAGGATGATTGTAGTTTATTGTTGGGTTTTGGTTGGGTGAGTTTTGCTGGGTATGTAATTGCTAAAAACAATTTGTCGCTATAAACACAAATACCGCCTTGTCAAAATTTGATAAAATCGCAGGCGGAATCTCAATAAAGAAATATATAACAAAAAACGAAACTTTAATAACAAAGAAGCAAAAATATCGTAAGAAATAACAAGAATTACTTGTTATTTTTTTAAATTTTGTTGACGTTGACTCCGCAGAATTGTTGGCGAGAATTTACCAAATCACTAACTCTCACCGTCAAAGACTGTTATTTCCAATAAACCTTCCTCATAAATTCAAAAATTACTATGTATTCTTTGTTTCAGGACTAAACACTGTAACAGTCTGCTACAGAGTTTAGTATTAAAACAAATATTGAACGTTTTCCAAAAGTAGAAAGGCATTACACTCGGAAAACATTAAGCGGAAATGTCTTTCAAAAAATTGAAATATTTCAAAAGTGTATTGCTTTTACACTGAGTGTTTCGCAAATCAAAATTACAATGATGTTACAATAGCTACAAAACGCCAATGTGAAACTGTGTTTAATAAAAATTTTAATTTGTATTTTAAAAAAAAGGATCAATGCCCTTCGTGTTCTTTATTTGAGCAAGCTTATCCTTTGGTTAAAGCGTCTCCAGAGGCAAAGCATAAATGCCATTTAGAAAAAAAGAGATTATTAGAAAAATAACAAAGGAGATGATCGCGCCGAGACGACAAAGGCACATCACTAATGTCCCACCCGGAATTTCTGCTCCAACCGCGGGAGTGCGAATCAGTCGAAATAAGTTGAGCTCCTCGCGGAAAAATTCAAAATAATACGTGGTGTCTTTATGCTCCGTAACAACGCCGCCATTGTTACCGATCACTAAACCAGTCAGTTCCGCACGCCCGTGTTTTATTGACGTCCCACTGGCGACGAATTCGGATCGAAAAATACCACATGTCTTTTTTTACTTTATTTGGTGTTTAATCGTTTTAATAATGCCCATAGGAAAGTTAGAACCCTTTAACCTTAACTCAAAACAATGGCCGGCGTATATCTGACGTGTAAATCAATATATACTGCTAAATGAAATCAGAATTAAAAGTGCCGATGTTAATTACGGTGGTCGGTGAGGCGACGTACGCGCTTATGTGTGACCTGTGTTCACCGGACTTCCCGGAGGCAAAAACCTGCGCTGAATTGGTATCATTGGTTACAAATCATTTGGAGCCACAAAGGTCAGAAATCGCTGAAAGGCACGTATTTAGACTTAGGAGGCAACTTGTCGGCGAACCCCTTACGGAATACTTGCAGGGACTCAAATACCTAGCTGCAATGTGCAATTTCGGCAGGTGCAAAAACTGTTCGACTCTAAATGAAAACTTAAGACACCAATTCGTGTCTGGCCTGCACAGTGACGCAATGCGGTCTAGGATATTTGCAGAGAAAAAATCCAATATAAAGAGGCGGTGGAGCTGGCTGTAGCTCTGGAGACTGCAGAGAAGCACGCGGAGGTGAGCGGTAGTACAACACCAATCCCAACAGGTTTTTATATAAGTTAGTTATAACACTATTTACGAATATATTGTACTAGTGATTTATACCCATTTATCTGGCTCCCTGAAAAAGGAAATAAAGAAAAGTAGTCTTGCTCTAAATGTTTTATTATATACCTCTTCAGTGTTATATATATAACATTTAACAGGCCCCAGCAAGGATACGACGGTGAATAGAACCATCACAAAGCGGACGCCACCAAAGGATACTAAGAAAGTGGCAGTTAGAGAAAAAAAACATTAGCAACAATACCCAGCAGTGAGCATTGGAAAAACGCCTCAATAAGAATTAAATATTATACAGATGACAAAAACAAACATTTTGAAAGTATCAAAAAGACTGCATACAATATCACAACAGAAATTTCCATGATTGATTCATGTAAAAAATTTCATTATAACAATTGTGATAATAATTAACAAAGATTGTATATACCTTGCTCTCTAGTACTTAGCTAATAATGTTATTGTGTAATTTAAGTTAAAAATAACAGATTTATACCGCTTCTCAGGAATATAAGTAGACTGTGTTATCCGAAAGGGATAACCATTTATAATTTCAATCTTGTTGCTACATCATCGCCAAATGGAACGTGATTGTGTCAGTGCTTTTTTTTGTATTGTCAGAATTTGAAAACAATGAAAATGATAAGAAACGTGAAGTTGATGAAATTTGTGAAGATAACAATATTATGGAGACATGCGAAAATGTTGAAAAGACGAATGTATTCGTATATATGTATGAAAAATTATGCGATTCTGAATATGACACCGACCTTTATGAAATTTGTACCACGGTAATGTCATGTAAGTATACTTTAATTACTTATTTTATTTAACCTAAAATACTTACATTTTTACTCGCTAAACTTCATCTACATTTGCTTAAATATATTTATTTCTTTTACAATCAATCATCATCCCATTCCCTACAGAAGGAATGACATAGACAACAGTAATAGTGACGCAAAGAGACCACGACACAAAGAAACTTCTACCAGAACGGATAAGTTACATTGTGGAACGTGAAATATCAATCTAGTTAATAGAAGATATTTTGTTAATCACACTAAGAGTACTGAATATAAAAATAATATATTATAATCTTATTGTTCTCTAGATAATGTATCTGTTGTAGAATCAACTTTTGGACAGAGCGTATCATATCTTACAAAGTTGAAATAAAAATCAATCTGATTTAGTGTTCCAAACACCAGAATTGTTTCTTGAATTAAGTAAAAGTGATATTTTTTTATTGAAAGCAACATTCTACTGTTAAGACAAAATTTGTATTACATGCAGACTAAATTGCATTTAAAGATTGTTGTTGTGTTGATGTGACTAAAATAATGCAAATACCTAAAGAAGAAACAACTTCTCCAGTCTACTACAAAACTTATATTGTAGCTACAAATTATGACAATATTAACCATAATATATTGATGGCGTTACATGCCTTCTATGTTCATGTTTCATTTACTATAGCCAGAGACGTTACACATTACTATATAAAGTGTTTCAATACTAATTATATTACCTAAATATTTTTCAAAATAATAATAATATTGTAAGTGTCCTATCAAAATGTTCATTCATTTTTTAACATGTCTTCAAAGCAGGCTTTGATTAATCTCAACTGTTGTGGGAGTAAAATATTGGGTAATAATCGGCGAACTAGAAGTAAATAAGCCGTACAAAATTATGGAAATTCGAAGTGCTTCGAAATACTATCCTAACAAAATGCAAACTATATTACCGTTATATAATGACCTAAGCAAAGAAATTTTTGAGAAATTGCAAAGAGGGATTTATATAATCAACAAGGGTCCGAGAGGAAAATCATTCATTATTAATTTCAAAGAGTCACAAGAATCATTACCATAAGGAAGAAAATCTAACATATATTTTTTATTACAGTTAAGATGAATAATGCAAATAACCTGAACGGCCTGCTTGATATGTTCCAAGATGATTGCAAACCAGACTGGTTCATTTTTTTCTAAAGTAATGTAATGTTGCAGTCTTCCACTACCACTAAGTAAATTACACGGAGATGTTTATCAAGTTTCAATTTATATATACCAAGAAAGCCAATTTAATAATAATGTCATTTTTACATTAATAAAATTGTGGGAAAATATACAAACTTGTCAAGAGGACACTACGAGAATCAATATAGAATTTAAAGAGTGATCTTTGGTGTGACGTCTCAAACAAATGATTTGAAGACTACAATGTTTACAGGAAAACTAGGAAACTTAATTGTGAACGTTTTACTAGGTTGTCGGAGTGAAGGTTTGTTTTGTTTAGACAAAATTTCAATTAAATTCAGCTGAAGAATTAGCGTAAATAAAATAGTTGTAATTTTATATTGTATGTTGTATAATGGATAGTTTACAAACATAAGGATGTTATAGATATAGATGGATTCCCTGTAAAAAATAAATTTATGTAAAAGAAATTGCAATTTATAACTTGAAAAAAGGACGAATAATGCTATTTCACGTACGACTTCCTGATTAGTTATTATTTACAAAAAGTAGAGCGATTCATTATTGTGAAAAAAATGTACATGGCTTACCATTTGAAAATGTCATGTCTGACATTACTTACAATCAATCATTTAAAAAACTTGAAATGTTAAATGGTAATGATAAAGGTTATCTACCATCAGGACCTGTTGAGACAAGATGTGTTCGGACACCCCATCAATCATATGTTTTAGTTTTGAAATACGTAAAACTATATACCACCTCCCTGCACCGACGATATCGTATACTTAGACGTTTTTGAAACCATATAGTCAGGTGAATGAAGAAATGGAGGTGTATATTGATATCGATGGACGCTAATTATTGCAAAAACAGGAATGGAACACCATATTCATGAAGAACAGAGTTGAAATAACAAAATCTTTTCAACCAGCTGCGTACCGACAGAGCCGTGTACGGCGATCACTTTTGTATGCAAGTCTAAAATTTCATTTCGATATACACGCGGGAGTGAATACAATGACCATTTCCAGTGAAGAATGGTGGCTTGTAAACCATATGCTAAACTATATTGATATACGTTTGCAAGAAACACAACGAGCGAAGGAGTGTTACGAGAACCGAAAAAGTTGCTGTATAAAAAAGGTTGTGATTATTTCACATACATTATCGAGTCAGCGTTCAAGTTTGAAATTGTATCATGTAGAATAATGGTTCTTCAGCGATTTTGAAACCCTGACAATATTTAGACAAGGCTTCGTCTAAACCTTAGTCTCTAAGGTAAAACAGTTAATTGCACTCAAGTTAAAAACATAAACACATTAAAGGGAATTTGGAATTATTTTGCACATTTATTATTCTAAAAGCAGACGAGGAAGTGATTAGAGACTTGGAGTCTTTCAACTTGAAGAATTTTAATTTGGATATTTCCTCAAACCTATAATATATATAGGATAATGCTTGCTTCTTCTGGGCTGTTGTGAGCGCTCTCTTTCCAGTTGAATCAAATTCGAATCGACCTTCATCTTATCCACCGTATGAGACTGTGTTGAAAACTATATGGGTATTTCTTTACCAATAACTAACTGCTAAAGGGATAAAACGTTTGAAGTACTAAATCAAATTAAAGTGAATGTGTATGGACTTGAAAAAAACGAAAAAGGAATTTGTAATATTGTTACAAAGTGTGATTTAGGTTATATTTATGTTAGAAGTGGATTTAGAATATTCTGATTATCTTCACAATTTACACAATATCTATCCCTTTTGTGCTGAAACATTTTTTTTTTTACCCTACGGTAAAAATAAGAAACTACTACTTACCCTCCACAAGAAAAAAACATATTTAACCGTTTAGAAAACGGTTTATTTTGTAAAAAAAATTAATCAAAACAATCTCCATGGCTTAAATCGTATTTAGATTTGAATATCGAAAAAAAGAAATTGCCAAAAACTCGAATTTACCAAATCACGAACTCTCACCGTCAAAGACTGTTATTTCAAATAAATCTTCCTCGTAAATTATCATATATTCTTCCGTTTCACGTCACTTGGGTCACACAAGTGAAGATCTTTAATTTCACTACTTTAAGTAATTATGAGAAATCGTTTTTTGTCTTCGTCGCCACGGACACAGTGGTGGCACAGTTACGCCTGTTCACGCCTTATTGAATACAGGTACCTCCCGAAAAATACGCAATACTAAACCCGATCGAAAGAAAAAAAATTGCCAAATGGACCAAGAACCTTTTTGAACGCTTTCTGAATGTCACTATTCAGAACGCAAGAATTTTGCTCGAAAGAATTAGAGCTACAAAAAGCTTGTACAGTCATTCATGGACTGCCATCGTGATACGCCCCAACTAAAATAGCCAACAACTCCTCCAACTCAACGTTTGTGGACCGATGAATCCAATTTCAACCATGAGGAGATTGTGAATCTCCACAACCTCCATCATTGGGGGGAAAAAAGAACAAAATCCTCGCAAAAGGCAAAGTTGATTTTAAAGTAAGTTTAGTGTGAACGTTTGGGCTGGGGTTATTCGATCGTCTGAGCACCTAACCGAAGAGTTTTTTTTTAAATATATGACATTATACGCACCGCAAAGGAGTGGAATACAGTGCCGGAGTCTGTTTTTCCCGAAACCTACAACCTGGGTGTCAAGTCTCGTGCGAATAGGTACCTTCTTGGTAAGCGTGCTCGATCTTAAACCATATCTCCGCTCAAATCGTGCGAGATAATGGTCAAACGCGAACCTATACGTGATAAAAAAAACACCTGAATTGGTATTACCAATAGTAGAAGAAGATCATTTTATTTTCAAAAATGATTGTTGCACAGCACATTACCAACGAGACGTTCGAGAACATTTGGACAATTATTTTCCCAAATCGTGGATCGGAAGAGGTGGCCGATTGATGAGCGGTGGCTGCTCGTGGACTGAGGTGGTTGCAGTAGTATTAAAACTACATTGTCCCAATGTGTATGTTGTCTTTATTCTGTTTTTTTTAACAAAATGAAAACCTTCCATACTACATTATTGCTAAGTGTGCAAATACTTAATTATTGTGCGCTGGTCCCCCTTGCAATAAACAATACGAAGGCTTATATACTACACTTGGCCTGAACGGTCACCAGACCTAACACCTCTGGATTTTTATATTTGGGGGCGCGAAAAAGAAATTGTTTACGCGACAGTAGTACGGACAAGGGAAATTTTAATAGAAAAAATAAATAGTGCCCTTCGCATAATGAAAGAAGAAATGCGATTAAGAACAACGACTGTAGAAATAAGCAAAAGATGTCATGCATGCATTCACAATGGAGGCAGTCATTTTGAATCCAATCTGTAAATAAAATTTAATTAAAACGTCTTAAAATACAAACAAGGTGTTTTCCTTATTCTGCCACTGGTTGAGTAATACCTAGTTTTGTGATCACATAGATAATTTCAATCCATAGGTGCGTACCCCTGCTCGCACGTAACATTTGGTGTCAGAAGTGGGATTGGAAAATAAAATGCCAGTAATGTCAAGAGACGGCATCAACACTCGTGCTAGGGCAGCCGTCCAGCATCAAGACAATTTAAAACCAGAAAGCTCTGTGGAAGAAACCCTGGGAACTTAAACGACCCTGTTAAGGGGACCTCCACAGATCTATCGAGCACGCAGCCCCCCAAATCGGAGTTCTGGGCATTGTTAGAGCAGCTGCGAGCAATGCAAGACGAACAAGCCCACAGTCGAGAGGAACAAGCCCGACATCAGGAGGAACAAGACCGCCGTCAGGAGGAACAAGCTCGCCGCCAAGAAGAACAGATGCGAGCGATGCAAGAAGAACAAGCTCGCCGCCAAGAGGAACAGCTGCGAGCAACGCAGAACGAACTAGCCCGCCATCAATAGGAGCAGTTGCGTACATACATACATAATACAATGACCATATCCAGTGAAGAATGGTGGCACGTAAAACATATGCTAAACTGTGTTGATATATGTTTACAACAAACACCACGAGCGAGGGAGTGTTACGAGAACCGCATGAATTTCTTTAGAAAGAATGTACCATTCTATGCATTGGTTTCATTCAACCCACGAAATATATATGAGTGTGTGGTTTATATAAAGTAGTTCATTAAAATTAAAATTAAATAGTTTCCAACTGTCAGCAACCATGTATCATTGTCTGTAACTGCCTCGAGCATAGTTCGCTTGACCTAAAAAAATTAATAACATGTATCTTGTGAGTTTTGAACTAAGAGGTTCCCAGCAATCAAATAATTACTCATTCCAGAAGAAAGACAAATTGCTTTGTAAAAAAGGTTGTGATTATTTCACATACATTATCGAGTCAGCGTTCAAGTTTGAAAATGTATCACAGAGAATAAATGGTTCTTGAGCGATTTTGAACCCCAGACGAGGCGATTTTGAACCCCCACATTTAGACGAAGCTTCGTCTAAGCCTTAGACTCTAAGGTAAAACAGTTAATTGCACTCGAGTTAAAAACATAATTATAAACACATTAAAGGGAATTTGGAATTATTTTGCACATTTATTATTCTAAAAGCAGACGAAGAAGTGATTAGAGACTTGGAGTCTTTCAACTTGAAGAATTTTAATTTGGATATTTCCTCAAACCTATCATTTTTTTATGAGGATATCTGTTCCTACATTTTTCAGCAATTTGAAGAGTTTCAAGAAAAGGATAGTGGATGGGCTTTGGAAAAAAATGAACTCTTAGAAGAAATATTATTAATACACCCTCATAAAAGGTAGCTCTTACACACCTCTCCCAGATTGGATACAACGGAAACATGAGTGTGTTAACGTGAAAAACTTGGATAATGCTTGCTTCTTCTGGGCTGTTGTGAGCGCTCTCTATCCAGTTGAATCAACCTTCAAATTCGAATCGTCCTTCATCTTATCCACCGTATGAGACTGTGTTGAAAACTATATGGGTATTTCTTTACCAGTAACTAACTGCTAAAAACGGGATAAAATGTTTCCAAGTGCTAAATCAAATTAAAGTGAATGTGTATGGACTTCAAAAAAAGTAAAAAAGACTTTGTAATATTGTACAAAGTGTGATTTAGTTTATATGTTAGAAGTGGATTTAGAATATTCTGATTATCTTCACGATTTACACAATGCCTATCCCTTTTGTGCTGAAACAAAAACCCCACTCAACGGTAAAAATAAAAAAATACTACTTACCCTCCACAATAAAGAAAAAAAAGAGTTCAGAAAACGGTTTAATTTGTAAAAAAAAACATACAATCCTAGCATTCCAACAATATCAATGGCTTAAATCGTATTTAGATTTGAATACCAAAAAAAAGAAATCTGCCAAAAACTCGTCTGAGATAGATTTTTTCAAACCAATGAATAACTCCATTTTCGGTTAAACTATAGAATATATTGATAAAAGAGTTGATATAAAACTGTATAACACCTAGGAAGATCAAGAAGCAAAAAACAAGTAGATATGGAGCTGAGCGATACATTTTACTTCCTAATTTTCACAGTTGTAAAATATTTTCAGAGAATTTAGTTGCAGTACAATTAAATAAAACAAAAATATTGTATGATAAATAAGTATGTTGGATTTACCGTGTTTGAACTTTCAAAATATGTTATGTATGTATCCATTATTCGTATATGTTACCCAAATATAAACAAAACTTACTGTGTTACTGATACTTTAACTATACACTGATACTGTTTAAAAAAAACTTAAGTCATTATCAAGTTTACGTTTCCCTCCAAAAAGATAGCGTGTGATTGTAGTATGTAGTATATAGAAACAATTCAAGCAAATAAAAATAGTAAAACAATACTGTCTATTTTATGTATGTGAGCGAGACACCTTGTCGTTGGGACTGTGCATCGTTAGTCGTGCGTATAGGGGCAACGCTGCAGAGATGTATTGCGTGCGACTGTGTAAGTCATTAAAAGCGTTTACTTAAAAACTAGTGTTTTCTTCCAATCCTAAGTACTTACCCCGCTCGCACGTAACAATATTTTAACATGGAATTATTATTTTTTTACTGTTAACCCTGGAATTATACATCTCACCTACAAAAATATTTTGTAAACTCTACCCTGACTTGTTTTGCATCCAATGCACGAAGGGCACAGTTTTCGTCGATTTCATTTCTCCATGATCCTTTTTGGACTAGCTCGTTGTTATTGTCGTATGTGTCTATGGTACCAGGGGGTATATAAACTTGAGACAAGGTTTTACTTTTTTTAGGTAGTTGCGTAGAAGTGTACAGATTAAAGTAATAAGTGTAAGTTTTTCAGGACAACGCAAATCTCAACACACCTTCACCTTCACCAACTCGGCCAGTCTCAGCTCAAACATATCATTCTGAACAGTCGTATTCATAATTGCTGAGCGTTATTTATTTGAAGACAGACCATTATCTAGTCCAGCATTCACATATACTCAAACGACGCCAGTCACATCAACTACAGTATCAACAATGTGACAATTTAAAAGCGAACATGCCATTCACATATACTATTGCTGCATCTCCAACACAACGCCAGTCACAACAACATCAGCCACAAAAATTACAACATCCAGTTGTACTCCATATTCCAGAAATTGCGGGGTTGTCTAATGAGATGGCGGGGCCGTTGATTTCTGTAGCGACTGATGTCGCAGAGTCGAATATTGATATGGCGGGATCGTCTACTGATGCCGCCGAGTCGTTTTTAACGCACCAGAGACTACATTTTGAAGATGATGGCATATATTTGAAAAGTAGACTATATGTATCTGAAAATTTAAGGATATGGAGTATAAAGACATTATGGCCAAGGCCAGGCCATTTACTATTCATTTTATATACACAAACAGAGTTAGCCAATCGCCAACTCTAACATTACCTTGAGAACCGCTGATCACACGATGTGTTACCAGCTTGGTCAGCATAAAAGCTTTCCTTCCGTAGTGTATTATTTATAATTAATATTATTTAATAGTCTTGTAAGAGCAGCAGACATAAGAGCACCTAATTGTAATTAAAGTTTATAATAAATAGTTTTTTAAAATAAAGGTGTGGTCGGTTATTATATATCTGGAAGTCTACGCAGTCTACTGGAATCGCGGCAACTTAATCGGATAAAACTCTTCGATATAACTCGCGATCTCGAATCTACTAATAATTCGGCTGTCGAGCGGAAAAGCCCTTAAAATCGGGACCCTTCAACATCGGGACATCTTCAACTGCCTACAAGACCCGGTGGGAAATGCAGAGAATTATACGGTGAGTACTTCTCGTGTACCCAATTCCTGCCATATTTCCTGTCGTTTTAATAATTATATTGTGTATATTTTATTGTGTTTACGTATGTGATCGTCTGGAGGCTAAAATCGCGTTAGACAACCCAAGCCAAACTCCCAAATAGAGAGATTTCACTCTACCATCGGTGAGATAATAAGAATAAACAGAATGACCAACAAAGACGATCCAATACAAAAACTAATGAAATACGCAAAATTCCAATCCACATAAAAGAGTTTAGGATTAATAAATTTAAAATTCAGCTAAATGAATGGCTCTTAAATAGAATGTTTTACTCGGTGGACGAATTTCTCAATTTTAAATAAATACCTTCCTTGACTTATGAATGTTATTATTAGCACTATTATTATTATTTATTTTTGACATTTATCAGTTTTTTGTTTCGTATGACTCATTTAATATTATATAATTTAATAAAGTTTATCATAAATATTTGTATGCTCCTATGGGAGCAAAACATGTAAACACTGTGACATATATACCAACTGTTTAACCATGTTTTGAACAAATAAATTTGATTTGATTTAAATATTCGATTTTCATTGGACTTTTCAACTTTGGACTTATGATATACGTGCAATATTAGTGAAAAACAGAAGGGAGGTTAGATTTACAAAAACATTAATATCTCAGGAACTATACATATTCGTCCCATAGGAGTTGGAAAAGGGGTAAGTTTCCTCCCCCCCTTCATTACTTATAATAAAGCGGTCTAAAATGAAAATCACACCCTAAATTATTATTGTTAAGCTTTCGTTGCTTTTGTTAGTATAATATTAATCCTAACCCCTATCCCAGTAGTTCAGGCATTTGGGACTACGATGTTAATACTACCCTTATGAGATTTGTATATTCGTCGGTACTTTAAAAATAATCCCACATCTTTAATTGAAACTTTAGTATCATACAAATATCTTCCAATCCTTTTAAATATACCGACCCTCTTAAATATAACCAACATTCATTTTATAAATACAGCAAATAAGTTTTAAATTTTGTTCCTAATAGAAAACACTACCGAGTTCCTAGTACAAATCCAATGTCAAAGTGAAATCCAATGTGAACGTTTGTGGTTGCATCGCTAAATGAAGTCGGCGTAAACATCGTAAACTGTCAACCAACGACAACAATATTCAGTTCAGATGCAAAGAATTTCAGACTGACTCAATTGTATATGTTTTTTCTTCAAGTGTTTGAAATAAAATGAAGAAAAACACCAACGATTCTTGGATGAAGAAACTATAAAAGATAAATGTTATCTATACCTTTCACCATAATTATATAATAGAAAGGACGGAGCACGAACGCCCGAAAACTTGACAAGGAAATCATCAATTCAGATACATGATATGTCCTTTGTGGATTCCTTGTCTAGCACAACATGTTTCTCCATTGGCAGCATGGCAGACCAGATTGGCCAGTGTCGAAAATACTTCAAATTCTTAAGTTGTTACACGTTTTTAACGATCAACTCCAACACAGTAATGCCATATTTCCCAAAATGTGAAATAAGCAATTAAAGAGATGGGATCAGTTGAGGAGAGAGGGTCAGTTGAGCTAAAACCACGATACAGACGTGACGTGCGTACAATCGGGAATCTAAGGCGTCGTACAGATGAGCAGCATTTTGTTGTCGACAGAGGCAACTGCAGCGGTCGGCGTTTGCCGTCCACACGTGGACAGCAAACACCGATCAATGGCGGCAGCTGATGTATGATCGCAGCGCGCGCGCTGCCTTATCACTTGTCAGTCGACTTCATATATACCGAGTGATCACACGGGTAAAAATGACATCTCCCAGCGCCAGCGATATTAATATTGACTTGCTAAATTGCATCCATCAAGAAATATGATTGTATCTAGCATTACCAAGTACCAGATTATAGCAACAAAGTTGTCAAAAGCCGAGCATGGACGTCAGTATGTGCTGAAAATGAAGATAAAATTCATTTTGTTACTGTCTGTGTCTGTCTCCCTACTACAATAACGTTCACGACGCACTTCAACAACGCTGTCGACATGGTGGGCAGCAGACGGCGCGGGCGTGTTGAATACTGCAGCAGTTGTTTCTGTCGACAGCTGAAGTTAGTTCTGTTGACAGCAAAGTGCTGCTAGTCTGTTTGACGCCTAATAATGGCGGACTTTACGCGTTTTATTGAATTACGACCTTCTGCATTTCGTTTGGGATTTGTTGTGTTCGGTTATATTTGTACCTGTGTCATATGTGTTTGTATAGTAATTCTATATTATATGCGCGCGAGTTCATGTCCATCGGGGACAGAGGCGACGCGCGGGGGACAGCTCGCTCCGCCTTCGCCCCCCACCTCGCCGTATTTATCTGACGTCGAGTGTTGTTCTTGATGGTTGTGACGCGCGCTTACCGATAAAGATTGGTGTGGATGATGATCACGTTAACGGTTTGTAAGAACATTACTGGCAAAAAGACGGACTAATGGAAAATGCAATCGACAATTTCGTGATTGAAGTCAACGACGGCGAAGATACTGATTCCGACTCTGATCTGTCGATTGTCTATTCATCTGATAGTGATTAAATTGGAATTTAAAAAGAAATGTCTATTAGAAATAAGTAATTACTTATTGACTAAATCGGTAGTTATTATCGACATTACCATAATTAATTAAGTCACCAGCACTAGCGCCCCTAAGGCGGACGCTCTAGCCGAGCGTCTACGAGGCGTCTTCGATACCCGAAAACTCTTGGTTGGGTGGGCCTCGGCAGTGGTAAAGCCCCTGCCGATGAAGGCACAGAGGTGCTACCGATGCCACGTTGAGGGACACGTGGGAGCTCGGTGCACGTCGACACACTGCAGCGTCTGCGAGGCGGCGGGCAGGGCAGCCAAGCACTGGCTCGGAAGTGAGCCTTGCGGGGCCCGCCCCAACAAGAGGGCACAAAAGAAGAAAGCCGCGACGAGCACGCCAATCCAGCCGCGGAAGCCGCGTGAGGAGTCAGCGGACGGTAACAAGATCAAATAATGTATTGTACACCTCTACGCCTCCTCCAGGCAAACCTGAACCACTGCGCCGGTGCTCAGGACCTCCTACTCCAGAGCATGGCGCAGTAGCATATCCAGCTGGAAGATGGCCACCGAGCCGTACCGGGTCCATACCAGAGATGACTGGGCGGGAGACCTGGACGACTCGGTGGTCATTGTAGTGCGGACGGCTGCGGGCTGCCCCCCCCCCCCTCGCCAATGTCGTGAGGGGCAGGGGCCTCGTCGCGGCCACAATCGGGGAGATAGTAGTCGTGGGAGGCTACTTCTCCCCGAATCGAAGTCTCGCAGACTTTGAAAGCTGGCTAGCAGATACGGGCAGGATCGTCGCACAGAGCCACCCCCACCCTGTGTTGGTGGCGGGCGACTTCAATGCCAAATCCACGGCTTGGGGTTCCCCTGCCACCGACCCGCGGGGTGAAGAGCTCGAAGAGTGGAGGGTCCATAACGGTCTTGCCATCTTAAACCGGGGGACAGTGCACACGTGCGTGCGGATGTGGGGCGGATCCATAGTGGACGTCACGTTTGCTAGCCCCGCAATAGCACGCCGTGTGCAGGACTGGAGAGTCCTGGGGGAGGAGACGCTATCGGACCACCGGTACATCCGGTTCAGCGTCTCCCCCCGTAGTTCAGCCAACCGACTACCGGAGTCTCCCCCGGTGGATGAAAACCCGCGTTAAAGCGTCTCGATCGGGAGGCTCTTCGAGAGGCCTTTATACACCTGGGTGGAGGGGCCCGACGGAGAGTCACCCGGCGTAGACGAGGAGGCGGACAAGCTACGGCCGTCGATGACGTCAGTATATGACGCGGCGATGCCGAGACAGGGTCCTCAAACACGCAAAAATCTGGTGCAATGATGGTACGATGAAATCACCCGCAAGCGGAAAGCTTGCATCGTGGCGAGCCGCCGGTACACCAGATACAGGAGGAGGCGTCGCCGCACCGATGAGACAGCGACCGTAGAAGCCGGCCTGTATGAGGGATACAGGAGCGCCAAAAATGAGTTACAGATCGCCATCAGAAGCCAAATCGGCAGCGCGGGAGGAACTCTTGGGGACGCTGGACAACGATCCCTGGGGGCGCCCTTACCACCTGGTCCGGAACAAGCTCCGGCCATGGGCGCCCCCGCTGACCCAAAGCCCCCCCCCACCTCTAGTGGCCGACATCGTTGGCGCCTCACGCGATGGCACCGCCATCGCCGTAGCCCAGCGTGGAGCAAGACCAACTGTCCGCAGTGACCTGGGATGATTTGGGTGCGACGGTGTTGAGGCTGAAGGCCAAGAACACCGCCCCCGATATCGACGGCACACCGTGGCGCGCGTGGGGTCTGTCCTACGGCGCCCTGGAGTCCCGATTGACGTGGCTTTTCACGGCGTGCCTGCAGCAGGGGCGATTTCACTCCCGGTGGAAGACCGGTAAGCTGGTCCTGCTCAGGAAGGAGGGGCGCCCGGCGGACTCTTCGTCCGTCTACCGGTCCATAGTGTTGCTGGACGAGGTAGCCAAGCCAATCTACTGGAGCGAGTGCACGCAAACCGCCTCATCCGGCACCTCGGAGAACAGGGGCCGGATCTGGCGGAGAACCAGTTCAGCTTCCAGGGGCGCTCCATCGTGGACGCCATACGTCGCGTGAAGAGCCAGGCGGAGGAAGTGATCTCCCAGGGCGGGGTGCTATTGGCGGTGTCTCTCGACATCGCCAACGCCTTCAACTCCCTGCCTTGGAGCTTCATAAAGGAGGCACTCCGCTATCACGGGGTGCCGACCTACTTCCGCAGACTCATCGGTGACTACCTCTCGGTGAGGGCCGTCATGTACCCGGGTCAGCTAGCGAGCTGGGGTCGCCGAGCAATGTCGTGCGGTGTTCCACAGGGGTCGGTGCTGGGCCCGCTCCTGTGGAACATCGCGTATGACGGGCCCATACGCGGAGCGGTCCTCCACGGTGTCAGCGTCGAGTTATGCCGATGACACGTTGGTCGCGGCCTATGGACGAACTCACCGGCAGGCGGGCCTACTGGCCACTACTGGGGTTGTGCATGTTGTCGATAGGATCCGGCGACTCGGTCTGGAGGTGGCTTTACACAAATCCGTGGTGTTCCACGGGCCTCGAAACAAGCCGCCTCGGGGCCTGAGTATCACAGTGGGAGGCACCACCATCGGCGTCGGGACGACGATGAAATATCTCGGACTCGTCCTCAACAGCCGATGGGATTTTTCGGCACACCTCGAGCGGCTGGCCACCAAGCTCATGGGGGGGCAGCCGGCGCCCTTTCACGAGCAGACCAGATACTGAACTTGGAGAAACTAGAGATTCTTTAAAAGATCGAGAAAGAATGCTCTTGTTCTAGCTCTATGTTCGTTCAGTTTAAACCCGCCTTGAGCGAAGTCTCAAGTTAACTGTTGCGAGGTTTAAGTGTGTAACCTTATTTAATTTCTATGAAGTTTTGAATTCTTTAAAGACATTTTATTCTGTAATATTTTACAAGATTTTCGAATGTTAGACTAATTAAGTTGATTAGCTCTATTTTGTACTTAGTTTTAGATAATTTTTAAAGAAGCCATATTTTTTAAAAGTGTATGTAATTATATTAATAATATTATGTTTTACATCTAACTTAAGTGTTTAGAATGATTTGATAGGTTGTATTTTATAGAAGTTTGGATGTTTCCTGGGTAATTAAATATTGTATAAAAGTAATCAATTGTTTTTTATTTGATACGATAATTTTTTTACGTGACAACGTCTTATAATTCGATGGAGCCGGCTGCACGCACGGAAAAATATGACTCATGCGGCGTTACCTCGCTCTGAGGTGTTCCATTTAAGGCTTGAAGTGCAAGCGAGAGCGCGGAACGAGCGACCAAGAGGCACAATCGGCCTCCGCGTTCGGCAGCGTAATTGACATAATTGTATTTATGCGTACAAGTAAATGTAACTTGATCAATTCAATTGTGATTTCCATTTACCTCCTCTATATCCTAGCCCAGTCATATTAGGGCTTTCACCTCGGAATGAAAGATAATAAGCTGCAAATTGGTATGAACCTTTGTTTTGTCATTCTAAATGTTGTCTCAAAAGTCACAATCGTTATCGTGTCCGCGTCTCAAGATATTCAAGGTCAAAGGTCACAAAAATCGGTTTTTCGCGAATATCTGGCTTCCTATCGGTTAAATGAGATTTGCATTTATTATAAAAGTTGTAGGCTATAAAATTCCCTACAACTTTTGTTTAAACTTTTTTTTCATACAACCAACCGTTTTGAAGGTAGAGCGCGAAGAGTGCACATCGTACAGTCATATACGGCCTAATGCAAGGTCAAGCGTGAGTTATGGTTATCAGTACGTTATAAAGTCAATTATTTACTTGGAAATTATAATTATTAAACAATGCCTATTATTTATGTACTAACTATTAATTATTTATATTTAATTAAAGTAAGTAACTTGATTATTTATATATAATTATTCATATTTAACTATTTAAGTATAAAATATTATTAATTCTGGATTATATATTTTAGTTTTATTTTAAGTTAACACATTATATATCTTTTCTTTAAAACGCGTAAATTTCTCAATACTTATATACCTGGAAATACTTGTCCCTACCCTATGCCCTTTTCTATTCATTGCCGGGACAGATGTTCTATAGTATTCAAGGCCACTCTCTCCACTTTGTATGAGTCAAGATTATTCGTTAGTTTGAAATTGTACCGTTGCAACTACGGACGTACGGTTTTAAGAGCTATGGCTGATTTGTGTTTTATATGTGATAAGAAACTTTCAGAAGGTGTTTCTGTGAATGTCGTACGTGGTTTACAAACTTTAAAAACTGCAAGTATTGAAAGAAATGATGGACATATAGACTATTTAAATACTTTAAGTTCTGTAAATGTGCATTCCGAGTGTCGAAAAGTGTACACGAGTAAAAATGTTATTATTGCATCAAAACGACGCACAGATGAGAGTGAACCTTCAACGTCAAGTGCACCTCGTAAAAAACGAAATGAAGTCTTTGATTTTGGAAAGTTATGCTTATTTTGTGGCCAAGAAGCTGATGAAATAGCAGAAAAGAAAAAAAAATTAAAGTATAGACGGACAATAAGTAATGTAAGTACTCTTGCATTCAAAGACAACGTAATTAAGAGAGCAGAAGAACGAAACGATTCCTTAGGAGAATTAGTAAAGGAACGTATATATTACGAGTATGATTTGATCGCTGCTGAAGCAAAGTATCATACTATTTGCTATACCAACTTTTTAACCCGAGTACCATCTGCAGATAAAAAGCCTCGCCAAGATGATCAAGTCACTCAAGCAATGAAGGAGATTTTTTATTATATAGAAAATAATGAAGATTCTCAATTTACTTTGAAAGAACTTAAAGATGTCCCTACGGAATACATACCTGACGATAAGACAATTATTACAAAATTACAACAAAAGTATTTAACTGATATAATAATCACAAAAAAAATTGGATCATTTACAATTATATCTTTCCGTGATACACAGCTTAACGTATTATCAAAAGCTTGGTACGAAAATAAAAAAAGTACTCCTGTAGAAGAACGTCTACGGATTGTAGAAGCTGCTGCGGCTATTATTAGGGAAGACATCAGATCATCTGTAGTTGAAACAAAAACGTATCCACCTCCGAATAAAATGCTAGATTGTATTAATGAAGAAATACCAAAAACATTATCACATTTTTTGGAAGAAATGATATTAAAAAATAGAAAAGGACAAGTAGATCATTTAAAAACGAAATGCACATCTATTAGCCACGCAATAATGGCTTCGATACGAGAACGTTCATTTTCATCACAGCTACTGTTGGGCCTTTCCGTATTTCTTCACAGAAGATATGGGTCTAAAAAATTGTTGGATGTTTTATCATCTTTAGGATTTGCTGCATCATATAGTAATACCATACAGTATGAAGTTTCAGCAGTTTACCATCCACAACCTCGTATTTTACCATCAGAGTCTGGTGCGTTGGTACAATATGTTGGAGACAATGCAGATATTAATGTCAGTACTCTTGACGGTAATAATACTCTTCACGTTATGGGAATGATAAAAATAATTACTCCGAAAGATGCTGTAATTTATGATGATCGCATAAAAAAATGTACAACTAAACCGAGTGCAAAAGAGTTAGCAGCAATATCACATGTATCTCTTTTAGCATATGAAAAGCCAGTTGTACCTGGGTACAGCAAGATTCAAGTCCAAAATCTACATGATGATCAAGTACTGATTGAAAAAAAATTTAATGCAGTTGATTTGTTGTGGTTATACGGAAAATGGAAGAATCTTTCACCGTTGCCAGGGTGGAATGGCTATCTTCAACAACTTACGAAAAATAATCAAAATTTTTCAACTTCTCAGGTTATATTTCTACCTTTCATTGATCATCCTGCCAGTAATTTAGATTTATACAACTTTACATAGTGCTATAAATATTGCCAAGTCACATCAACAAAAAACGTGCATAATTACATTTGATCAGCCCCTGTACTCAAAAGCACGTGAAATGGTTGCTGCGTCAGATGCAAACTCAGACTTGTCTAAAACAGTTGTCAAACTTGGAGGATTTCATATGCTCATGTCTTTTCTTGGATGCATAGGACATGTAATGGACGGTAGTGGTCTCAAGGAAGCTTTAAGTAAAATATATGCTACAAATTCGGTCGACAAAATGTTGAATGGTCACGCTTATGCAAGAAGTATCAGAGGCCATATATTATTACGACTTGCATTATCAATAAAGATTTTTGAAGAGATGAAAATTGAAAATTGTGTGTTAGATGAGTTAATTGAACAGATAACTAGTCGCGATGTTTCCTACGAAGATGTTGAAGGATGTACGAGCAGCTCCAACTCGTTAATTGATCAATTTCAGGATAAACTAAAAGAATTAAAAGCTCGAGGTCCCACGGCACAGTTATGGGTGCAATATTTTGAAATGGTATCAATAGCCCTAGATTTCATTCGCGCTGAAAGGCTGGGACTTTTTCAAGAACATTTGGATGCAGTGCGAAAAATGCTGCCCTATTTTCATGCTGGTGGTCATTTCCTATATGCGAAATCAGCTCATTTGTATCTTCAAGATATGTTAAAACTTGAGGAGACAATGGATCAACAGGCTTTTGAGAACTTTAAAAACGGATTCTTTACTGTAAAACGAACAGAAAAATTCAATTCTGGTACATGGACAGACATGGTAATCGAGCAAAGTCTGATGAAATCTATGAAGACAGAAGGAGGAGTATCTCGAGGCCGAAGTACACAAGAAAGTGTTCTATGTAAGTGGGTATATGCTATGTATGCCACGAATACAATTTGTGAAGAAATTGAACGGTTTTGTAACATTTCTTTCGATTCTGTGGACCAACATGTTGATGCTAGAGATTCACGAATAAAAAGGGATGATACTGATGTAAATGAACTGGTTGGTTGGTTTACGCTTCATAATCCCTTTCCAAATACGAATCAGTTGGTATCCTTAGCTTCAGGAATCGTTGGAAATGACCAAATTAATTGTCACCGAGCCCATGAAATCGGATTGCAATCTATGGTAAAGATAACTGGTTTGAACTTCAACGAAATAAAGTTAAAACGCGTCGATAAGGTTTTACCGCTTTCAGCCATTAACAAATCTGTCAAAATTAATGATTGTAAAGTTTCTATAGATCCAATGTTACTTTTCCAGAGAATAACTGTAAGCAAAAAATTTGAAAGTAATTTACAAGAATATCTTCAGTATGAACTAAGCCCGTATCCGACATCTTTATTTGATAGTAATGGCATGAGAAAAACCACGAAAGCAACATTATATGACAATATGATGCCTGTCGTTATCGATCTTGATGAAAATAATGTAACATACATCATCGATGGTGGATTTCTTCTGCATCGCGTCGTATGGAGCAAAGACGATACTTTCTTTATTATTTTAAATAAGTACATTAAATATTTACAAACACATTATGGCTCAGCAATTGTTGTTGTATTTGACGGATATTCGGACTATAGTAAAAATATTAAAGCACTGGAACAACAAAGAAGAACTGCTGCACTTTCAAAATCATATGAAGTTGTTTTGACGAAACAATGGTTGTGCCAATCAGTCAAGAAAATTTTTTATCAAATCGGTCTAATAAAAAAAAAATTATCGACATGCTTGTTGAAAAATTTAAAACTGTTAATATCACAACAAAACAAGCCAGAGATGATGCTGATGTTCTCATCATTGACACAGCTATTGCCTTATCAGAACATCAAAAGACTGCTGTCATCATAGGAGAAGATATCGATTTGCTCGTTATTTTAATTGGACGTACTCAGTCACATCATCAGGAAATTTTTTTGAAAAAAGTTGGCAAAGGCAATGTCAAAACACAAATATATTCTACTAAAAGTTTTGACCAATATCCTCGTACTAAAAAGCACATTTTATTTTTACACGCATTCAGTGGCTGTGACACGACTTCTGCGCTATTTAAAAAGGAAAAAAAACTGTTACTAGAGCATTGGAAAAAATTCCTGATTTAGATAAACTGGTGGAAGTATTTCAACAAGAAAACTGCCCAAAACAAACATTATTAGAAAATGGAGTGCGCATCTTGTTGGCATTATATAATGCTCCAAAATCTGAGGACAACATTGATCATTTCCGCTACACGCAATTCATCAAATTTACAAAACTAAATAAACCTGTACAACTGTCAACACTTCCACCAACAAGTGTAGCAGCTCATCAACACATAAAACGTGTCTACTACCAGATTCAAACGTGGTTAGGGAAGGACTTAGAACCTCAAGAATGGGGCTGGATGCTTGAAAATGAAA